>PVJC01010988.1:0-42519 GCA_004026665.1 Murina feae | reverse complement strand
TTCGCTAGAGGCAGTTTAATCGGAGCTGAGCTGAGGGGCGCAGCTTCACTTTCGCTGCTGCCGCAATGGAAAGGGCTGTTTACTCAGGTCTGTGAGTGGCGGCCGCCATGTTGGCTGGGCTAATTTGCATACAGCCGCTCTGATTGGCTGGTGGGCGTGGCTTACCCTGTCTCGGAGAAACGGTTAATTTTAATATTTCACTTTTATTAGTTTAGATGCTGAAAGGTATCCTTTGAGAAGAGGAAGAAAAAAAGGTAAAGATAAAAATTATGAACAACAAATATGTATCTATCAACAAGTGAATCTAAAAATCAAGTGAATAAAAAATCTGATGAACAGAATAAACAGGTGAATAGAATAGAATCAGGGGCATAGAAAAGGAGTGGACTGACAATTTTCAGGGGTTAAGGGTGTTGGGGTGCAGGAAGAGAATGGACAATAATCGTACACCTATGGATGAGGACAGCGTAATGATATTGATTCTACCAATCCATGAACATGGTATGTTCTTCCATCTGTTTATGTCTTCCTCTATCTCTTTTTTAAAATCCTGTAGTTTTTTTGAGTACAAATCTTTTACCTCTTCAGTTAAGTTTATTCCTAGGTATCTTAATTTTTTTGGTGTGATGGTAAATGGGATTGCTTTTTTAGTCTCTCAGTAAGTTCACTATTGGTGAAATGCCATAGATTTCTTGGCGTTAATTTTGCTGAATTCATTTATTTTATTTTATTTTTAAATTTATTTTTATTGTTCAGATTATTACAGTTGTTCCTCTTTTTCCCCCCATAGCTCCCCTCCTCCCAGTTCCCACCCCACCTTCTGTCCTTGCCCCCCACAAATGCCCATACTACCCAAAGCAATCTATAAATTCAATGCACTTCCCATTAAAATACCAACGGCATATTTCACAGACCTAGAATGAACGCTCCAAAAATTCGTCTGGAATAAAAAAAGACCCCGAATAGCTGCAGCGATCCTGAGAAATAAGAACAAAGTAGGTGGGATCTCAATACCAGATATCAAGCTGTATTATAAAGCCACAGTTCTCAAAACTGCCTGGTACTGGAACAAGAACAGACATATAGACCAATGGAATAGAATAGAGAACCCAGAAATCAACCCGAACCAATATGCTCAATTAATATTTGACAAAGGAGGCAAGAACATACAATGGAGTCAAGACAGTCTCTTCAATAAATGGTGTTGGGAAAGTTGGACAGATACATGCAAAGTTTCTATTGAGAAATCAGCTGATAGTCTTATGGGTTCCCCTTGCAGGTAACTAACTGCACAGACCACCAACTTACACCATACACAAAAATAAACTCAAAATGGATAAAGGACTTAAATGTAAAACGAGAAACCATAAAAATACTGGAGGGATTTAAAGGCAACAAAATCTCAGACATATGCCGAAGCAATTTCTTCACCGATACAGCTCCTAGGGCATTGGAAACTAAAGAGAAAATAAACAAATGGGACTACATCAAAATAAAAAGCTTCTGCACAGTAAAAGAAACCATCAACAAAGCAACAAGAAAGCCCACTGCATGGGAAAACATATTTGCCAATGTTATCACCGATAAAGGTTTAATCTCCAACTTTTATAGGGAACTCCAACCAAAAAATGGGCAAAGGACTAAATAGACACTTTTCAAAAGAGGACATTCAGAAAGCCAAGAGACATATGAAAACATGCTCAAAGTCACTAATCATCCAAGAGATGCAAATCAAAACAACATTGAGGTACCATCTCACACCTGTCAGAATGGCTATCATCAATAAATCAACAAATGACACGTGCTGGAGAGGATGCGAAGAAAAAGGAACCCTCATGCACTGCTGGTGGGAACATAGAATGGTGCAACCACTATGGAAGACAGTATGGCGTTTCCTCAAAAAATTAAAAATGGAACTGTCATTTGACCCAGTGATCCCACTTCTAGGAATATATCCCAAAAAGCCAGAAACACCAATCAGAAAGGATATATGCATCCCTATGTTCATAGCAGCACAATTCACCATAGTTAAGATTTGGAAACAGCCTAAGTGCCCATCAGCGGATGAATGGATTAGAAAACTGTGGTACTTCTACACAATGGAATACTATGTTGCTGTAAAAAAAAAAAGAAATTCTTACCATTTGCAACAGCATGGATGAAACTGGAGAGCATTATGCTAAGTGAAATAAGCCAATCAATAAAAGAAAAGTACCACATGACATCACTCATTTATGGATAATAAAGACCATTATAAATTGATAAACAAAAATACATACAGAAGCAGAGCAGCATCAAACATACTGTCAAACTATAGCAGGAAGGCCGGGGAGGGTTGGGGAGAGGGGTGTGGGGGGAAGAGATAAACCAAAGAACTTTTATGCATCCATATAAGCATAACCAATGGACACAAAACACTGGGGGTAGGGGAGGCTGGGGGAAGGTCAAGGGGAAAAAAAATAAGGAGACATATGTACTATTCTTTGTAATATTTTAAGCAATAAAAAAGAAAAGTGGAATTGAATCTTCCCATGCACCCACCCACCGACACTGACAGGCATTCCCGAGGGTGAGTACACAGCCTAGATGGAAATCCTGGAAGACAACAAACCTCTGCACCCCTTCTGCATTCCCTTCAGCACTCAGAACACAGCAGGCATGTAATAAATGTGATACAATCTTCACCTTTAACCATCAGTCAGGGTGGAAGGCAATCTGACTCTATTAAATATGTAAATGTGAACATATACTCTATGGTCTCATAATTCCATTTCTATTTTACAGGAACTTGTAATAGTTTGTAGATAGATAAACAGATTCATTGCAGCACTGTTTGCAACACAGAAGAAAAAAATCTGGAAATCACCTAACTATCCATCAGTAAGAGACTGCTAAAATGTGATCCATCTAAACAGTGGGTTAAGATGCAGACATCAAAAATGAATGGACTTGACCTATTCACACTGTCATGGAAAGCTGTCCATGGTACTATAGAGTGGCATCCTATGCAGGATAAAGTACAGCTCCTTTGTTGTGAATTTTTTTAAAAACACATACAAATTATTACATTTGTTAGTATATACACAAGGGGGGTTAGTGCCCTGGCTGGTGTTTCTCAGTGGTTAGTGCATTGGCCCACACACCGAAGGGTTGAGGGTTCAATTTCCAAGGGCATGTATCAAGGGCATGTATCTGGGTTACAGATTCAAGCAAACCCTGGCCCTGGTCAGTCGCATACAGGAGGCAACCAATAAAATGTATTTCTCTCACAGCGATGTTTCTCTCTCTCTCTCTCTCTCTCTCTCTCTCTCTCTCTCTCTCTCTCTCTCCCTCCCTCCCTCCCTCCCTCCCTCCCCCTCTCCTATCCACCCTATCTAAAAATCAATGGAAAAAATATCCTTGGGTAAGGATTAACAAAAACAGAAAAAATATTTGATTAGCAAAAAACTTCTCCCACACCAAGGAACCTTCTCAATACAAAGCCTGACACCAGCAAGGTCACCCGCATTGTTCACGTCCTTTCACTCTGGGAAGTGAATTGTCTCCATCCTCCTCCAAACTCCTGTTTGCTTTTGGTCCAGAATTAGAAGAAAGCTCTAGTCAAGTAAAACAAGGACCATTGGCACATATCCCCAGAGGCCTCAGGCTAGTCAAGTAAAGATTCTGCCCCACACCGAGCCAGCCCCACGTCAGAGGCCCCTGAAAGGAATCAGTAACTTGCATATCCTCCCAGAGGGCTCCTCATCACCCGGGACTCTTCCCCATTCACATGGCATCACACACATGGCAGATACTCAACCAGAGACTGGACAATTTGAAAAGGAAGGTTCCATTTGATCTGATCTATGAACTGACAAGAAGAGCAACACTTAGAAGGGGAGGCAGCTAAAATGTAGACTTCATGTCCCCCAAATTCACAGCAGACATAAGCTACTGGTCCCCGTGCTAGAGGAGCCCACAGGAGCCACCTCGCTGCCTATAGCTCACCCACTCATCCCGACCTGGTTCTCTATAGGCCCTGGTATGTGGGTGAATGAATGCTAATTTTGATGTCTGTGTTACATACATATTACCATCAAAAAGGTCTTAAACATCCTCCCAAAATTCACAGAGAACACTAGTAGTCACACTTTTAGAATGGAAATGTCTTAAAATAAGAACAATGCATATTTATGACGACATGTAGCAGTTATAAATTTTCTAACCTGGCTCTATTAAAGATGTGAAAAATGGAACAGCTTTTAAGTTTAAGGATGAGAAAGTCAATGCATAGCAGCCACTGACAACTTTTTTAGAACTCACAAATTGACCACAATTCAGTACTTATCAGCTACTCCTGAAGAGTCCATTTGTAATAATCAGTAAAACAGTTTAGAAAATAAGAACCATCTCTTACAAAGGCAAAAAGATATGCATGCTGTTCAAAAAAATAAAATTTCCTGAGCTAGAAATCTCTGCCCAAACTAGATTTGTCTTTTCTACAAGTCAGACAACTTTTTATTTCTTCAAAACCAGGGCTGATTGAGAAGACAAGCAACAAAAATTACAACAGCTGCTAGGCAGCATGCTCCACAACATGAGGCCAAAGAGACATACGAAATTACAAACCTACCGAAATAGACTGGGGTACTCATCAAAGAAGCTAATTGAACTTGACCTACCAATATGATTCCAGATTACCATACAAAAATCACAACTGGGCACCATTAGAAGAACTTAGCTTGGCTATTTATTGAGTAGATTTGGCTCTCCCAAGATGTTACCCATATCCTAAACCTATCCTACTGGGGTAGTTGTTCAGTTGGTCTGAAAGGAACCCATGGGGAAGACGGCTTGGCTGGGGCCAACCCCAGCTTAATCAATCATCTTGCTATTGAGCTTAGAGATACAATAAAGAACCAGGACTCAGGCACTTTCAGAAAACACATTTGGGCTTTTAAAAAATGGTACCAAATCAAGAGGCTCCAAAAGCATCATCAAAAGTCAGAAACTAAGAGCCCAAGCCAGTTTGGCTCAGTGGATAGAGCGTGAGTCTGCGGACTGAAGATTCCGGGTTCAATTCTGGTCAAGGGCACATACCTCGGTTGCAAGCTCAACCCCCAGCCCTGGTCAGGGCAAGTGCAGGAGGCAACCAGTGCATGTTTCTCTCTCTGTCTCTCCCCCTCCCTTTCACTCTCTCTAAAAAAATCAATGGAAAAATATCCTTGGGTGAGGATTAACAACAACAAAAAAGAATAAAGATTGACATTCCTAAAAAAAAAAAAGTCACAAAGAGTCTTTAAGAGCGGCATCAACAGAACACTATCAACAAATTAAGGCCGAAGTTACCACCCAGGCTGTTGCAGACTGATCATTCACAGCACTTGGTTTTACTATTCAGTGGTGCCCAGTGAGATGTTGATCCCCCCAACATATGGTTTCTAACCTACTTAAACTGGTAAGTCCTTTGGACAGGGCTCCTCAAACCTGCCTGCCCACCAGAATCCCTTGGGTAAGTAAGCACTATTTTAAAACAGATAAAATACATTCATCCAAATAAATATGTGAGTGCCTACTATGTGCTACACACTGTTTTAGATATTAGGAAAACATCTATTTTCATGGACTGAAATTCTAATGGAATGAAAAAATTTATTTTTAATTAAGCAGCATGAAAGGGTAAAGCATGTCTCTTCCCATCCTAACCACTCAGGATCTTGTTTAAAATGTGGATTCCAGGGACCAACTCAGACTCCATGGATCAAGCTCCATGGGTGGGGCCCAGGCCTGCATTTTGGGGTGCTACCGGGTGATTCTGATGCAGCCAGCCCACCACTGTACTAGACCCGCTGCCCAGGGCTCCCTACTCCAACCAGTTGAAAAGTTTCCACAGCAAAGGTGACCTTAATACAACTATCACTTCTGTTGTGTACATTTTTTTCAATGACTACCTGGAGCCTTTCTGCAAATCAAGACAAGATCACTGACACCAAAGGGCTGGAAAATACCCAGGCTGTCGGCACTGAAGCAACAATCCCCCATCCCTGCAAGGACGAGAGACGTCCCTGCACACACTGATCAGCTGCAGGTCACCCAAATGGTGAGTGCCAAGGCATGGCAATCAAAGGCTGGGAAGTGGGAGGAGGAAAGAGCCCCGCAGTGAAATAGCCCTAAATAGTGTGACAGCCCTGCGGATGGCAGAGAAAGCACAGCAGCTGACAGACGAGCCGGGCTTGGAGCTATAATGGACTTGCTCTTTTAAAGCAAAGACATTCAGGCCCACAGAGACAGACCCTTCTGATGGCAGCAGCTGCAGATGCTAATGAAAGGGCAAGTTTTACATGCTTCTCTGTTGGTGTATGCGTCCATACCCCCAAGTACAAGAATGGCAATTCCCATCAGCTGTCTTGCATTTGAAACCAAGAGTGAGTGTGCAAGTGGGTGTGCGCACACGTATACACAAATACATACCTGCACACTTGCTTACACATGTATGCATATGTAGGGCGTATGAGTATTTAATAGTTCTTTAGTACTCTATTCCAATTTGCCTAGGATAGTGGTTCTCAACCTTCTGGCCCTTTAAATACAGTTCCTTCTGTTGTGACCCAACCATAAAATTATTTTCATTGCTACTTCATGACTATAATGTTGCTACTGTTATGAATCATAATGTAAATATATGATATGCAGGATGGTCTTAGGCGACCCCTGTGAAAGGGTCGTTTGACCCCCAAAGAGGTCACGACCACAGGTGAGAAACGCTGGCCTAGGGTGTCATTAGAGCACACTGTGTTGGCCATCGCTTAGAAATATTGTAATATTGTCCTTAAAATGCTTGCACGACAATCAGCAAGACTGAAAGTGCCATGGAAGCATAACGACGCTATGGGCATCACTACCTGCTCTGCCCAGTATTCCTGATCTTTGACATGATGGAGCAAGGAAGGGATCCTCTGAGCAGAGTGGGTCCTGGCAGAGACCCTAAATTATTCTTGAAGGGCAAGATGACCAAGAGAAAAAGAGAGGAGGCCTTTTATTTCAGAAACTATGAATCCCAGCCTGATTTGTCTATGAATTCAAAAACTCCTCATTGAGCACTGAATCACCCACAGTCTTGACCAGAAACAGATAGCACACTCAAACTAGGTAACAGAGGATATGAATTAGTGAAGGGGCTATTTCCGAAGTCGTAGGGAGGGTTAAAGGAAATAAACATGATGGTGAAACACCTGTGGCTAGCTAACAGCAGGGGTGTGAGTAGGTAACATGCTTTGGCCTAAAAGAACCAGAAAAGGGATCTCAGGTGTGTATACTAATACTGAAGGAGCGGGAGGAAGACGCGGGAACCAGATGCTAACTACAGCTAGACCAATAGCTATAGGACCTTGGTTCTCAGTGGGGTCCAGCAGAGCAGCCTCACCTGGGAACTGATTACAAATGCAAACTCTTGAGCCCCGCCCCAGGCCTACTGACTTAGAGACTGAGGGTGGTGCCAGGCCAACTGGGACAATGTAACCAAACAGGGACACCTAAGGTGGTAAAACTATAAATACTCATGTGAAATATGCCCTGAAGACCAGGACACAAAACAACTATTTCAAAGGCATGGAGAACTCAAAGAACCCCCGAAGGTAACACACTCAGCAATTGAACTGGGGTCCATAAAAGGTATTAATGTCTTATTTCGCCATTGCGAAAATTGAAGCTGAAAAGGCCAATGACTCCGGACAGACCAAATCAGGAACAGTAATGAAACCAGGACCTACATTCGAAGTAACAACCTCCTGCTGGGCAGCTGTCTTCCAGACCCTGGCTCCCGAAGCAGCAGCTCGTGAACACGGTGGCGAGTTTTGAGACAAGCCTGAAAACTGAGTAATCTTACCAGGAAGATCAAAACAGCACATGTCTTTGCTGTCAAAACTAGCGCAAGCTGCCACATTTCAGTAAAATAAACAATGAAGTTGAATTCGCTCTCTCCAGACTCCCAACGACAGCACAAGCTGGTGTTCATACAGGCCACAGGGTCACTGCCTGCAAACAGCCCATCTCTAAGTTGCTCCTACACAGAGAGGAAAGACTGTCTACATAACTGCATGGCTGTGCATTGAAAGAGAAACAGGAAGAATAGAGCAGTAATTCCAAGCAGGACATGAGAACCAGGGTCATGTTAGAAGTGGTTTGGGATGCGACGATATAATGTAATAACAGTCTGGGAGGTGAGTCTAGGGAGTCTGGCTTCAAACCCACTGTTTTCATCTCTGTGGCAGTCTACATAACTTGTCCCCAAAATCCGTTCTTCCACTGTAGTAAGAATTTTAGCTGGATATAGGCCATGCAGCTAGACAATACAGATGTGTAGCCATGTGACAAAGGTCTGGTCAGCAAAATGTGAGAGGAAATGATGTGCCCCACTTCCATATCATCCTATGTGAAAGAACGTGGCTGCTCTGCCTTGCTGCTCCTTTTTCCTACCAGTTGGGGAAAATAAAGGCATGAATCAGCCCCAGTTCAAGCACATCAATGAATACAACATCCTAGGAGATAGGGGGAGTCACAGGATGGAAGGAAACCGGGTCCCTGAAGTATCACAGCTGCTCCACCTGCATGGACTGTATTTTGTGGTCTTTTCATTACAATACCTTAGCCTATACTTTACTACTTCCTACTTCGCTATGTACAGTAGAGAAGCAGAGAGCATTGGGAATGAACAGAGGGAAGCTGATATAAGGCCACAGCAGGGAAAGAAGATTCATGGGTTAGTTATAGGCTCAGTGCTAAGGCTGCCTGAAGAGGTCCACAGCATGAAAAACATCAATACAAAACCAGCAAGCTTTAAGAATTTCACACAAAGAATTTAGATATAACAATATCACAAGTGATGAGTTGCAAAACAATGTTTCCTTTGTAAAGATCAGCTCCTTAGTGGAAGGACACTGGCAAAGGCATCTGCTATTCAGAACTGAACAGATTTCATCATGAACCATATTAAAACAGCACTGTTTCCAAGGACTACCTGCCAGAATGCAGGACTGGACCTGTTATATAGAACCAGATGTTACAATGAACTTGCTACATTTTTCTATATACCAGGAACTGTAACCACATTCATTCGTATGTAACTACAAATGGAAAATTTTTAACCATCACAATTCCAAAGGACCCAAGTTCAATTTCCTTGCATTGCAATCCAAATTTTGAAAATCCCAGTGTCTATCTTAAATTATATACTTTAGAGTAACGAAACTCATACTGCTAACATTATTTCCATATCACAACAAATAAATTTGTATACAAATCAGATTTCTGTGAAATCAATCATGTATTCATCCAATAAATATTTCTTAAGCATTTACTTGGGGAAACTCTACTAAAGCAAGGGAGACATAATCCCTCCCTTCATGGAGGGGGTAGCCTGGTGATGGAGACCAACACCCACTCAGAAAGAGGAAATACAGGGGTGCAATGAGTCCAGTAGAGAATCCAGCAGGAATTTCTAAAAGAGCAAGTTACATAAGTGTCCAATCACTGGGTTGTGCACCTGAAACTACTATACTGTACCTCAACTCTTATTTAAAAATTTTTTTAATTATTAAAAAAAAGAATTCTAAAAGCAGTAGTATCTGGTCCAAGCCCAGAAATTGAAATCAGAGTAAGCCAGAGAAGGAGGGAACAGCATGGAGAAAGGTCAGAAGCAAGTTCAAAGAACCAAAGGAAGTTTAGGGTGAATGTCAAGGGAAAGGAAAGAAATGGAAAGCAACAAGGCTGGAGACATATGCAAAAACAAAAAAAAAAAGCCATGTAAACCACGTGGAAAGGTCTGGACTGCATCCAGAGGGCAGCAGGGAGTCTTGAAGGGTTTTAACAGCAGGACAACTTGGCTATACTGTGTGGAAGACCTGGGGGAAGGGCAAGACAGATGGCAGGGAGAACACTAGGAGGTTAATGCAGTAATGCAGGCAAAAGATGGTGGCCAGAATTCACACGTAGAAGCAGGGTTGGAGAAGAGAGATAGCGTTGAGAAATATATCAGAGGTGGAATCCTATAGTGGTTTTTTTTTTCATTAATATACAGTGTTTTACCAATTAAATGCATTTGCATTATCAATGATGTTCAACTGCCAGGGGAGCTTACCATGATTTGCATGTTCCCCCAAACTTCAAAGGTTTGATGATCTCTAAATGGAAATTTAGAACTTTATGATACCAAAGTAGATCTACAATCCCCTGATCTTGCAGCAGAATGCATTCCCAGGTTTCAGAAGGGTAAAATGTGCATATACTTTATGTAACACCCAAGGGTAGGGCTGGGATAGCACCCTGTAATAAAACACATTCATAATTTTGCAACAAAATGGATGAATAGTCGCACTAAAGGGAATAAATAAGAGAGTTCAGGTCAGGTTTTGCTGGAGTTCACCTCAGGCTTTGCTGCCAAATAAGTAACAAAAGAACTTAAGGTTATTCAGAGCTCTGGGTGTTTCAGAATTGCAGATAAGGGATGGTGGATCTGTAATCTCACCTTGATTCCTAAACTAAGTTTGGATTTTTATATGAAAACTGTACCCTTAGCAAGCATTTTACTAAAAGTACCGAAGTAATTGAGAAGACAACGCAGACAAGGAGATAATTACAAGATGCCATCAGTGATACTCAATAGAGCTACTTAAAGAAGAGCATAAAAAACGCAACCAGGTATCAATGCTGAGGCAACCAGAACTCCAGAAAGCAGCTGTTTTGCGATCATTCCCAGCTTTCAAGTCAGCGGGTAGAAAACCTGAGAAGATGGTCCTTAAGCTAAGGATGCCGATGCCAGGGACAAAATCCAGAGGGGAGGTCCATAGCTAAAAGACCCCAAAAAGGAGGCCCCCTGCAGCTGGGAGCCATCTTAGCAAAGGAACGCAGGTATTCCCAATCCATGAGCTATTCCAGGAAGGCTTTGTTCAAACAGAAGTCCACACCAGTTAAGTCCACAAGTTAAAAAGAAAGAATAGGTTCTTACCACTGTGACAAAGCCAACTGGAAAGGATGGAAATGGGGACACCAAAAGAGTTTAAAATTCTCAAAATGCCCAAATATTACTTCCTGAAGATATGCTTTGAGAACTGTTGAGCCATGAAAAAAAAAAGACAACGGTCACTCCTAGGTTCCCTCTGGTCATCCCCAATGGCTACCACAGAGACCATTTGCCTGAAGCAACTGAGCAGTGGCTTGCCACGTGTGACCGAACCAATCGTTGTCATCTGAGTTACACAGAACACTCAGAGTTTGTCATCGCCCTACCAAAGCTGACCTAGATAATGTGACAGTCCTAAACAATGCGTAGTTTTAAGAAGAAACTGCATGAGATTGGATACCTAGAAGGTGAGCTTTTCAACCGAAGGAAGAGAAATATGAGCTTACAGAGCAGTGCAAGGCAGACCAGAAAACTGTGGGCTCAGCTTTTGCCAAAAATCAGTGCCTTTCCTAGTTCCAAGATTGCCTGTATTGCCTTGAAAATAAAGCGTATCCTCACAAGCTGGTCTGCTAAATCATTTGCAGAGTCTAATTAAAATATCCACAACAGCAACAAACAAACCAACCCCTGCTGGTTTCAAGGGAATTTCTTTTCTGCAGGCTAATCAAGAAGTCTGCTAACACCCCAAAACATAAGGAACTCTCTCAGAT
The DNA here is from genome assembly GCA_004026665.1 of Murina feae. Classification (NCBI taxonomy): domain Eukaryota; kingdom Metazoa; phylum Chordata; class Mammalia; order Chiroptera; family Vespertilionidae; genus Murina; species Murina feae. The sequence continues at coordinate 30,873 of PVJC01010988.1, read as the reverse complement.
ACAGACACCACAAGGCAATTGTTGCATTTGCAGTAAATATCCTAGGATGTCAGTGAACCTAAAAGCACATCAAGGTCACTTGTGAACGTCAGGCCTCCATGCACCCGGGTCTCAAGGAAGAAAAGCTTCCCAGACAATATTCAAGGGAAAGAAGTTTCAGGCCATAAACAAGCAGATGTGGTGTTGGTTTTGAAGGAGCATGTGGCTGGTGCAAAGCCAGTCCCCCAGCATAGTCTGTAAGAATGTCCTCGCTTAGAAGGCTGGGGCGGGGGTGGGGGGGTAGCGGGGGCAGGGGCGGAAGGAGGGTTCTCAGCTAATATGAAACCAAAGTAAATGAACTGCTTATTCCAGGTTGGAAATAAAAGCAGTAATGTCCCCCAAAAAAAGCCCCGTGAAATTTCAAGATAAATAGAAGCCCATCTCTTTCTTACATGAGCCTCTATAAAGTTTATATACTCTTGTTTTAAGGGCTGAATTAGAGACAAAAAGTGTTTCTAGGATAAATTTTATTTTTTTATTTTAAGAATTAAAACCCCCAAGCACCTAAACAAGACCCCAAAATGAATTTTAGCATTCTACAACTTATGTTACATATATATCAGAAATACCTATGGCACCATTCAAAGAATGAGGCAGATCTGTATGTACTAATCTGGAAAGCTGTCCATGACAAATCGTTTAAAGGCAAAAAGCAAGGTGAAGAGCAGAGCAGAGAGTAATATGGCATTTTTTGTAAAATAAACTATACATATGTGTTATAAATATAGACACAGAAATACTTTTCCCATGAGGCACAGTTAAGAGTCAGAGAGAACATGCAAAACCATTAATATTTGTTCTACTAGAAAATGGCTGAAAGAAAGGAAGAGCATTTCCCTTCTATGTCATACTGTTCTTCAGTGATTGCATTTTCTTAATAATAATCATAAATTACCTCAATTTTTAAAAATTAAAACTTTTTTCCCAGCTGGAGTGGCTCAGTTGGTTGAGCATCATCCTGTGCACCAAAAGGTTGCCAGTTCGATGCTCAGTCAGAGCATAGGGTTGCAGGTTTGATCCCCCGTCACGGAATGTATGGAAGGCAACCAATCAATGTTTCTCTCTATCTATCTATCTGTCTATGTATCTCCAAGCATGTCCTCAAGTGAGGATTAAAAAAAATTTTTTAATGATGTTAACTAGACTTATTGTGATCATTTCACAATATACACAAATATCAAAAAATATTATACATCTGAAGTATAATTATTAGATATCAATTATACCTCAATTAAAAAATTAAAGCAAGACTCTATTAAAGGTGATATCAGACTACTCCCAAATAAGTGATTTCTCATTATTTGACCTTTCAATCATAGATACACTACCCAACCATAAGTGGGGCTGTTTCTAAATGGGTTAGCCCTTAATCTTTAGGGTAAGAAGAACAGGAAGACACACCCGAAAGTCAGAAAAACAACTGAGTGAATGAGAGGTACCATGGACTATCTGAGCAAGAACCACATTCAGTTCTATGACTATGATATCCAATATCAGAGCACTGGCTACTTGCAAATAGACATAAATACTCACCAGATAAAGGTTATTTTTGTCCTGAAAGGCATACTGTAAATGGGGGATCCAAGGACTTGTGCTCTGAGATAATATGTTCCGTTCTTCCTCAAAAAATGAAACCTAGAGGAAAAAGAAATCTTTAGACAATTATAATACAAAGTAAATGTGAGGGGAAGGAAAATGCCCTTTACTCACTCTTTAAGCCTAAACTAGTGTCTCTAGTTTAAAAAAAAATCATTTAGCACAGCATCCCACAAATCTCATCCATTTTCTTACTTTGCTCACAATTTTTGCCCGATCAGTATATTATCTGTCCAATTATTTTCTTAGTGTCTTTCTTTAAACTCAACTCACTTTCTTTAAATCTAAGTACTTTCTCTTTCTCTTCACCTTCCCTCCCTGAAATGTTCAGTCTTAAAGCCATGTGGAGCAGAATAAGGTGAGCATCAGTGACAGGTGGTAGAAAGAGAGGCATGGTGGCCCAGAACAGGATACCAGGCACAAGCAGGATGAGGAGGGCTGCAAACAATATATGGTATCAACAGCCATGCAGGGTGAAGGCATCAACATATAGGGATGCTCACCAAAGGGAGTGGCAGCACCAAAGACAGATTGGATGCACATCCTATATAATAAAAGCCTAATATACAAATTGTCCCCTCCACCAGAGTTCAGTGGGAGTTCGACTCCTTGACCAGTCGCTATAATGCGCACTGACCACCAGGGACCAGATGCTCCAATTGATAGGTTAGCTTGCTGCAGGCGCTGCTGAGTTGCACTAGAAAGTGAGGTGTGAGGGGAAAGCCCTCAGAAGGTCCCTGGGTTTGACCCCAGCTCATAGTGAAGGCGGGCGGGGGCGAGAGCCAGGAGGGACTGGGTAGTGTGGGACTGCTACATGTGATCCAAGAGCTGTGGACTGCACAACCCTCCACAGTCTGTGGCGTTCTCAGTGTGTAATTTATAATCTTCAGAGCTGCTTCTTTTTATTTGTTAGGTTTCACTACTCCAGGAGAGTGGGGAGAGGCTAGAACCTGCTCGAGGCCAAGGGGCGGCCTCAGGCTCAGGGACACAGCAGAGAGGGGGCAGGGCTGAGTCAGAGAAACCGAGTCCAAAACTTGAAAGGAAGCGTCAAGGGGCAGAGGGTGACAGCTGCACAGGGGCCTAGAAAAGCTGTTGGGTGGGGGCAGCTGAGGAGCCCGGTGCCTCTCCCATGGGACAGACTCCACATCCCTACCTCCTCCTCCCTGTGACCTGTCACGCCAGCTCTCCTCCGAGACCCACACAGCCCCACCTGCACAGCCCTGCCCTCACAGCCTTTGGGGAGCTCTGCCCCCCAGAGTAGAAAGGGGAAGGCTACAGACAGGAGGTCACAGGAGGAGGGGGCAGAGCATGGCCCACCAAGTTAGATAGAGGGGAAGGAGGGAGAGACTCCACAGGACTGGGGACAGAGATGGGCAGGGAATGAAGGCCATGTGGAAGTCCCCCTTGGTTGAAGTAGAAATCCTGACCCCATTTTACAGACCCCAGCAGAATGTGTGTGTTTAGGGGGAGGTGGGGGGGTACTGGATGGATGGAAAGCAGCAACATTTGATTCATGGCCTATTTATTTTTATTTTTGTTAATATATTTTTATTGATTTCAGAGAGGAAGGCAGAGGGAGACAGAAATAGAAACATCAATGATGAGAATCGATCTGCTGCCTCCTGCACACTCCCTACTGGGGATTGAGCCCACAACCCAGGAATGCACCCTTGACTAGAATCCAACCCAGGATCCTTCAGTGCACAAGCCATGGTTCTATGGACTGAGCCAAACCATCCAGGGTGACCCAAGGCCTATTTAAAACCACTGCAGTAGGATGAGCAGGGGTCTTACCACGATGGTTGTTATCTGACAATGAGGGTGTCTCCTTATGTTGGGATCATCAGAACTGCAGCGAAGTAAAGACACACCCATGGAGCCTGCAAAGGGTTCCCATGCACACGATGCAATTTACTTCGTGTGGCAGCTGAAAAGAGTGAGCAGAGCCTTGGAAGGACATAGGTCTCCAAGACCAGGGGCTGGAGGGAAAGCCTAATATGCTAATTGTCCGACCAAGTGGTCAACCGACTGATAGGTTAGCTTCCTGCTGGGGTCTGGCTGATCAGGACTGGGTGAGACAGGGCTGGACACATCCTGGAGCTCTCCCACAGTCCCTACCAGGCCTGATCAGCCCCGATCAGGACTGGGCAAGATGGCCTGATCAGCCCCGATCGCCAGGCAGGTGGAGGGACCCACTCATGCACGAAGTTTCGTGCACCAGGCCTCTAGTCAATATACATACATTGAGTGGCCAGATTATTATGACCACCTGATGTTTATAGGCAAATTAGCTATAATTTCACGCTGAAGTTGCTAGAAGACCAGACCATTATAAGTAGGAAAGCAGGTTGTTTACCATGACAGTAGAAGTTATTTTTTTCTGAAGATATGGGTAAACAACGCGATTTAATAGCCTTTGAACGCGGGATATAATTTGAACGTGAGTGGCCAGATTATTATGACCACCTGACATTTGTAGGCAAATTAGCCATACACTGCATTGTATGGAATATGGAAGCTGAAGGCCTGTTCAAACACCTTTACTGTCTGCAGTTACCAAGATAAAATGTCTCCAATTCGCACAAACACAAGGATTGGACAGTCAAGCATTGGAAAAAAATCATGTGGTCCGATGAATCATGTTTCCGGTTGCATCATGCAGATGGCAGAGTGAGAATTTGGCAGATACAGCACAAAAGCATGCACCCCACATGCATGAGCACAACCCTTCAAGCTGGTGCGGGCAGTGTTATGGTTTGGGGCATGTTTTCCTGGCATGATTTGGGCCCTTTAATTCGTGTTGAATGTCTGAATAGCACAACATATCTAAGTATCATTACTGATCAAGTTCATCCTATCATGTTGATGGCTATCCCAATGGAGATGGCTTCTTCCAACAAGACAATGTGCCATGCCACGGTGCTCGTATTGTGCAAGAATTGTTTCAAGAACGTGAGGGAGCCCTGACTGGTTTGGCTCAGTGGACAGAGCGTCAGCCTGTGGACTCAAGGGCCCAGGTTTGATTCTGGTCAAAGGTATGTACCTTGGTTGTGGGCACATCCCCAGTAGGGTGTGTGCAGGAGTCAGCTGATTGATGTTTCTCTCTCATCGATGTTTCTGGCTCTCTATCCCTCTCCCTTCCTCTCTGTAAAAAATTCAATAAAATATATTTTTTTAAAAAAAGAATGTGAGGGAGACTTTACCTTGCTTAAGTGGCCCCCACAATCATCAGATCTCAATCCAATTGAGCATTTGTGGGACAAAGTTATAAGAGCCATCAAGCAGCTTGTTCCACAACCATGTCCACAGAACTGGACAGTGCTATTCATCAGGCATGGTGTCAGATTCCTCGCATCACCTCTCAGCATCTCGTGGAGTCAATGCCAAGAAGAATTACCAGTACTGACAGCAAAAGGTGGCCCAACAAAGTACTGATGGGGTGGTCATAATAATCTGGCCACTCACATTCAAATATATCCCATGTTCAAAGGCTGTTAAATCGCGTTGTTTACCCATATCTTCAGAAAAAAATCACTTCTACTGTCATGGTAAACAACCTGCTTCCCTATTTATAATGGTTTGGCCCTCCAGCAACTTCAGTGTGAAATTATAGCTAATTTGCCTACAAATGTCAGGTGGTCATAATAATCTAGCCACTCAGTGCATATAAAAGCCCAGCGACCGAACGGCAGAACAACTGGTCTACCAGTCTCTATGAGGCACACTGACCACCACGTGCCAGACGCTCAATGCAGGAGCTGACCCCTGGTGGTCAGTGTGCTCCCACAGTGGGAGTGCCATTCAGCTGATTGGGATGAGCAGCTGCTCCGCAGCGAGAGCAGCTGCTAGCAGGCCCAGAGTGAGGCCAAGACTCTGCACCTATCAAACACCTGAGACAATCCAGACTCTGGCCTGACCCCACCAGCTGATACAGGCCCTCTAAAGTGTGTTCTAGAAAGAGCACAGGGAGCTGGCATAGGCAGATGGCAAGAGGGGACATGACCGTGGACCTGCCAGGGAGGCTGTTCTGATGGCTGAGGAACCTAGAGCATGGCTGCCCCAAACATCCCTGATGGTGTCACCAACCTGGCATCACACATCAAGGACATTCACCAAGTGGCTTTGGGGTGCAAAGCTCTCTGCCAGGTTCCTCCAGGACACAAAACACACCTTTACCCAAGACATTACCCCAAAATATGAGCTCAGACTAACTTCGTCATTCAGCAGCCGCTCAGAGGGTGGGTCCACAGCCACTCGGCTGACTGGGATGAGTGGCGCTCCCACAGCAGGCCAATCCCCACTGGCCACATCCCTCCACCAGTGCACGAATTTGTGCACCAGGCCTCTAGTTTTATATTAAAAGGGCTGTTGCAGGGCTAGAGCAGGCAAAGTAATAGTACAAGGCCCTGAAAACCTTGTACCAGAAAGCTTGTACCATCAAAGATGGGGATATGCCAAAAGGACAAAAAGCCAATCTAAAGAGATTCTCATGGCTCAACCTGGAGACAATCTACACTAATAAAAGAGAAACATGCAAATTGGTGTCACTAAGCTACACCCCAAGCCACGCCCACCCGCCAATCAGAGCGAGTATATGCAAATTAACCCAACCAAGATGGCAGCTGGCAGCCACGGAGCTAGAGCAAACAGGAGGCTTGGTTGCCCTGGCAATGGAGGAAGCCAAGCTTCCTGCCTGCCCTGGCTGGCTGTAGCCTCCGCTCAAGGCAACAAAGTTTCAATTATAGAAGATAAATAAACCCCAGATACCTGCTTCCAGCCAGCCTCGCTGGGAGCTTGGGTCTCTGGGGGCCGTGGCGAGCTTGCACACAGCCATCAGCCCCTCACCCAGGATGGCCACACCCTCATGGGGTGAGGATCCCTGTTGGGGGGCTTGGAACTCCTGCAAACAGCCATCATCTCCCCAACTCAGGCTGGCCAGGCACCATAGCGGGAACCTCATCCTGATCCGGGACACCCTTCAGGGCAAACCAACCGCCCCCCACCCATGCACCAGGCCTCTCCCTTATATAATAAAAGGGTAACATGCAAATTGACCCTAACAGCAGAATGACTGGGAATGACTGGTCACTGACACACACTGACCACCAGGGGGCAGACGCTCAATGTAGGACCTGCCCCCTGATGGTCAGTGTGTTCCCACAGGGAGAGCTCTGCTCAGCCAAAGGCTAATGGCTGCCAGTACAGCGGTGGTGGTGGGAGCTTCTCCTGCCTCCTCAGCAGCGCTAAGGATGTCCGACTCTAGCTTAGGCCTGCTCCCCGCTGGCAAGTGGAAAACCCTCGAGGGCTCCCGGGCTGCCAGAGGGATGTCTGACTGCCAGCTTAGGCCCAATCCCCTGGGGAGCCAGCCTAAGCCAGCAGGTGGACATCCCCTGAGGGGTCCCAGATTGTGAGAGGGCACAGGCCAGGCTGAGGGACCCCCCCCTTCCCAAGTGCACAAATTTTTGTGCACCAGACCTCTAGTTTAAGCATAAAAATCTATACTAATAAAAGGGTAATATGCTAATTAGACCGGATGTCTTCCGGAAGTCCTTCTGGACAAAGTCACGGTAGTGTGGGCCAAAGCAGAGGTGGTTAGGGGCAATCAGGTCAGCAGGGTAGAGCAACTAGGGGTAACCAGGCTGGCAGGCAGAAGCAGTTAGGAGTGATCAGGCAGGCAGGCAGAGGCTGTTAGGGGCGATCAGGCAGGCAGGTGAGCGGTTAGGATCCAGTGGTCCCAGATTGCAAGAGGGATGTCTGACTGCCAGTTTAGTGGGATTGGACCTAAACTGGCAATCGGACATCTCCCAAGGGGTCCCAGATTGGAGAGGCTGCAGGCCGGGCTGAAGGACGCACCCACCCCTCATACACAGATGCCATGCACTGGGCCTCTAGTATATAATAACAGTAATGGATCATAACTCACTGACTTAAACAGTTAAATGTAAGTCTGTACAGTATAAAGGAGTGAATTGAAAGTTTTATGAGGAATGGCTATTCTGATAGTTTGAAAGCACTTTCCTACAAGATACTTAGGTAATTACAGTGGAGCAGCTGGGCAGACACCAAAATGAACATCATCATGAACGTGACCACCTGAAGCTGAGAGCCACCTGCTGGGATGCACTGAAGAGAACAGAGCATCTCGACTGTGACATTCCTGTGAAAGACCTCACCTGAATCCACACACGAGCAACATCAGACAGGTACAAATTGTACAAAATAGCTGGCCTATAATCTTTAGAATTGTCAAGGTCATGAAAGTCAATGAACAATTAAGGAATTGTTCCAGATTGGAAAAGACTAAAAAGGCCGAACAACGAAAGGCCAGGTGTGGTCCTGGGCTGGATCCTTTGTTCCAACCACCATGGGACCACTGCTGACACCTGAACGGGGGTCTGAGGATTAGATGGTAACAGTGATCGTTGTTAATTTGAAATAAACTGTCTCTGAGGACTTTCTCAACTTCTCACAGAGCTGTTGGGTGGACTGGCCGCTCCCAGGTGACAGGTCTGTGGGCAGGACACTGCCTCTCCCTACCTCCTCTCTGGCATTTCCCTTCCCTCACTCCTGGTGCTGCCCTTAAATTCCAAAGCCTCAGCATGGCTCAGCTAAGGACCCTGCTTTTCTTAAAGTCACCCTCTTAAGGAATAGATATGTGTATTTTAGAAACCTCCCCACCGATACCTCACAGCGGTCACCCGAATCGTTCACCTGGAGGAAGGCACACTATCTAAACTGCAGTGTGGGATGCTGGATCACTCCACCTCTACACGTACTATTTCCATTTACAAGGTAAGCATTGCGACGTCAGGACTACATCTAATGCCTCTTCCCAGGACCTAGAACACTCCAACACAACAGGTGCTCAGGAAGTGTTCATTGGTGACAGGTGGTACATAGGTGCCAGGAGGCCGAGGGAGCATCTCCCACTCCTCTCTGCCAGACGATCTGCCACGCCCGCATTGTTCCTTTCTGGGTAGGGACACTGCATTCCTAAACAATGGCTACATCACTCTTGGACTCGAACAAGCAGTGTCCTGTCCTCCGCTGCTTCTTTGACTAGAGACCGCACAAACACACTGAGGTCCTCAGACCCTGATCCCAACCTCCTCCTTCCAAAAGCCTCAATGATCCCCAGCCGTCTCACAGATTAAACTGCCATTCCAAAAACTGGTTTAGGGGGAAATGGGGAGTTACCATTTCTGTTTGGGATGTGAAAAAGTTCTAGAAATGGCTATGGTTACACAACACTGCGAAGGCATTAAAGCCAATAAATTGTATCTTTAAAACGATAGATTTTATGCTATATATATTTTTCCACAATTAAAAAAAAAGGTTCTTGAGGTTTCCCATCAGTTATCCCCATCCCACCCAAACATCCTCATTTCTTACCATTCCCCAATCTATTCTATCCACTAAAAAAACCTAAAAATACAAACCACATCTGCATATAGCACCCCAGGACTCAAGTCTCCAGAAGGTCATACATGCCGCACCTGGCACATTCTCGTCCCTTCTCTCTGCCCAGAACCTGCAGCAGCGAACATCCCCAGACTGCCCCTAGCTCATCACATCTCTCCTCACTCCATTGTTCAAGGATTTGCTAACTGCTCTCCCTCCTGTGACACTTCAGCTGTTTTAGCTGGTAAGCACCCACTTTATATATTTGCATTTTTCCTCTGCTTTCCACGGTTGTTTTCATTTAAACCCTGAGACCAATAGCCATGAGCTTCACCTCCTTGTGCAGGCTTCCCATGAGCCAGATACACTACCAGGCACATGAGGTGAGCTCGAATGGCTGCAATGAGTAAATTCCTCTCTGAGCTCCAGGCTGATGGCTGTCTCTCCAGAAACACGGCAAAGGAATCAACACGTCCGGAGCATCAGGCTTGTTTAAAAGAAAGAAAAATGCCACAACCATCGAGATGCCTTCAGACCTGCTCTCAAACAAGTCCCCTGGCCACATGAGAATCTTACCTCATTTCTTTAGAGGCATGTTTTTTAAAATCAAATATACATGCCCACAGCACAAATACATAAAACATGCACAAAAGCAAATGCTGACTCACCTCATAATGTGCCTATCTCTAAATCCCCAGCTGACAGTCAGGAAAGACCTTAAACTGGTTAATTAAAAGGCCAAGTTGGTTCTGAATAACACACAACTATAAAAACATGATAAAGAAATCCAAGGGAATTTGTGAGCCTTCAAAATGAGTCAAGATCAGTTCAAGAAAAAGAGCTAAGGACATGAGAGACCTGTCTGCCCATGCAAATGTAATTAACGAGAGTCACAGAGGAAAATGTGCTTGACCCCAGATGTCAATTCAGCAGATCAACATCTCTGCAACAACATTCTGGTACAGAGAGGGGAAAGGGTGTGATCCTAAATGCTCCTACCTGCTCCTGGGCCAACACGGCCTTCTTCTTCATCACTTTCATAGCATAGATGTCCCCGGTGGCTCTCTCTCTTACCACCTGCACTTCAGCAAAGTGTCCACAACCCACCAGACTTCTGACTTCAAAGTCCTTTGCGGAAGGCTGGAGCTCCTGCAACTCAGCGATGGTGTTGGAATCTGCAAACATAGATGAATGACTCCCAGGTAAATAAGGAGCTTCGAAGACCTGCATCTTTATGAAAGCCAAAAAAGAAAAAGGATTCTTATGTCCTCCCTCACTGTCAAAAGACAGTTAGTCACTTTTCCTCAGCATGAATAATTATAAAATCAGCACAAAAGTGTTTTTATATGTTAAAATTAAGGTCTCCAGAAATTCCAAAGCACAGTTTCCATGGCAGCTATCATTTGCATCCTGGAGACTTAGAAATGGGGGGAGGAGAACACAGATCAAGCTTTCCTTCCCCCTCCCCAAGGCTGCAGGGCAGTGTTTAGTCAAAAATGCTTGTCCGCATTTAGGTCAATTTTACAAAGGACGCAAGCAACATGATTCCCATCTCAACCAATGTTGGAGTTGGTTTCTGGACCATTTCATTCTGACAAGTGCTCTGCTCAATCTTCTCTCAGTAGCCCATTTTATTGCCCATGGATTGTGTCAGTAATAGTAATGCCTTCCTTGCCTTAACACAAGGCAGTGCTGCAAAAAACGAAAAACAAAAAACAAAAAAACAAAAAGAAAAAAACTTGACATGTCACAGATCTGGAAGGGTTGCAGCTGTCTTTTTCTTAGTGTATAGTCTTACTCCTTTTCCCAGTGCAGTCTTTCTGTTGGAGTCTTAGTTTGCTTGGGCTGCTATACCAAATACTAGAGATATTTGTTTAAACAATAGGCACTTATTTCTCACCTTGTCTCACTACGCTGAAGGCTGGGAAATCCAAGAGCAAGGTGCTGGCACAGTCAGTTCCCGGTGGGGGCCCAGTTCCTGGCTAACAGACAGCCACCTCCTCACTACGTCCTCACATGACAAAGAGAAAGGCAGCTCTAATTTCTCTTTCCTTCTTATAAGAACACTAATCCCTTCTTGGAAGCACCATCCTCATGATCTCATCTTAATCTGAGTTCCTCCCAAAGGCCCCACCTCCAAATACCATCCCACTGAGGGTCACAGGCTCAACAGAGTAAACTGGGCAGGGCATGAACATTCGGTCAGAAATCTTCAATGTATGAACATGGACTAAAGTAAACAAGTGGATGGCAGGTTTGGAATCTAGCATACATTTTTTTTTAACACTGAAAGAACACTAGGCTGGAGCATCTCTGAATGTGCAGCAACTCTAATGACCTGCAGGAATGGAGGGGAGCAGCTGTGGCTGACTGAAAAATTAATTCAGTTCTGCACATTATAGGGAAATTGCACCGTATACAGGGTACACGCCAAAGGAAGACAAGGAAAACACATGATCAAAATTACCCTGGAGAATGCCTCAGACAGTGCCACCTTGAAGACCAAGAGGCTATCTTGCAATCCCAGAGGGACACTGGAGTCCTCCGGGCACTGGAGCAGATGGCCGTTTCCGTAGGTTGGCCACAGACAAAATGGCAAGATAGATTTCTAGAGTTATGTTCTGCTCAGCAGATTGTTCAGAACATGACAGGGACTGAGTCCAACAAAGGGAAAAGCCATTTCATACCCACATTCACAGAGTGGCATACTGATGAGTTAGCCAATGCAACTGAACTGCTGCCACCCACCCCCTTCTTTGCGGCATGGCTGGAATTTAATTCCTTGGTATCAAAGGCACTTATGAAGATCTCTGTTGCACTGAGTGTTAACCCACCACAGACCCACCTCTCCCATTAGCCAGTCATCCCGAAAACACCTGCCTTTGGTCCCTTGGGGAATCAGGCAAGAGCGGTAGGTAGGTCCCCATGAATTCATCATGACCAATGTAAACACAATAAAAAATCTAGAGCACCCACACAGAGAAATCCACGCGGAAGCAAAACTGAAAGCTGAACGGCATTTTCCTTTTACCCTGACATCACAGTGCCAACCCTATCTTTCTTCCCTGTCCCTTTCCAAGTTTCTTTCAGATCGAGCATTTGAGTTTTGAATTATAATTCCCCAAATATGCTGGCTTGCAACTCTCCGGGTTGAACCCGATTTCATTATTGCTCCCACACAAGGCCAATCTCTCTTGATTCCCTGGTAGGCCTTGAGCCCACAACTTGCTTACAGCATTTGTCCAACTTATTAATTTTGGGTCTGTCACTGCCAACCACCAGACATCTCAATCACACAAGCAGGCAACTGCTTACAGACAAAACCACCATGATGCTCTCAGAATTGTAAGGAATCATTCCAAATCTCAGTAATCTTTTTTTAAATGTTTTGGACTGTTATGGTGAACAGGTAAGACCCTAAACTCAAGTCTACGACTATTTAAAAAAATAAATCTTCACAATTTCTCTCCAAATTAGCAGCTTCTGTAACTCCAAGACCATATTACCCTTCACCCCTGCACATGGTTGTAGCATGTAAGAGCGCAGTGGGTGCTGACTTCTGAAGCGGAGATAAAGACCGGAAGAACTGTAATAGAATGCAGTCAAAGGATGATCTTGTCAGATAAACATTTGCACCCAGAAAGCAAAAGCCAACGCCACTGAATGCACTACTTCTTTTCTGAGACTCAGTAATCCAACATTCCAACTTCTGGGAACTCAAAGTGTTTCACAGAAACACTGACACATGTGCTCGCAGAAGACACATGTGAAAATGTGATGAGCACGCTTGTAACAGAAAAATAATTAAAAACACCCTGAAGGTCCATCAATGGGAAAGTCCACCCGCATAAAAGAGTATGAGGCCCTTGTTTAAAAGAATGAGGTAACATTCAACCTCCACTAGAATACCTGAGGGCGGAGTTTGTCTGTTGTGGTCACTATTGTAAACCTAACAGGGAAGCTGGCACGTAGCAAAGCTCCATAAATATTTGTTGAGTAAATACACTGCTAAGCCAGTGGCAAGACACTGTACACATATGTAAACAAGTATACCAACGGGACCACTCTAAAATGGAGCCAGAGGAACTAGCTTACACCTCGTGTCTCAAATCTTTGGAATGTTAAAACAGAGCAGAACAACATTTGTACTAGACTTAAGCAACCTTGTGTCCCAAAAAACTGTTTGCCAAAAATAACAAAAAAAGAGTTATTATGACTATTGGACTGATGACTACTGGACTGAAATTTTAAATATGATTTAGAATTCACATCGCTATGCTATGCTATCTGCACCAACAGAAATGCCTTCCTTCTGTTGATGTCATCCATCCACTTCCCTTCCTTCTAAATACCCACTGCTCCTCATTGGAACACTATTTGGGCTTTGCCTGAACCAGTGATTCCCAAATAACTATTCCTATTGATGTCAAATAAACACTTACGTTTCACTTTCTAATTTAACATATTATTTTTTGTGTGTAAAATTAAACACAAGTAATGTTAGAACATGCATGAAAAGGGCTGACAGATGTTAAAGCTAATTGACTGGGGCAGAGGGATTCATAAAACTACTCTCTTTCCCTTTCAATGTGTTTGAAAATTGCTATAATAAATATTTTATAAGGAAAAAAGTATAGCAATACTATACACCAAACTATTAATAGTGGTTATCTCAGGCAGGCAAGATTTTGAGGGATTTTTTTCTTTGATCTTTTATATTTAATTTTGTATCATGTTTATTATTACAGGGAAAAAACTTCAAGTTATAATTTGTCCACAAGTATTAATTGAAGTTGTGAACATATAGATTTTACCTATGATGAATGTAGATGAAAGAGGGTAGAATTTCAGCTACTATCAAGTCACCAAGAAATTCCCAACTTTGGCAATTATGAACACTTTTCTATGTTTTAATATCACTCTTGCTGTTTATTTTTTACACAAATTATGAGACACTATATTTAAGGTTTGGCCACTAATTTTGTTCATTAGCATCATGGTCAGTCAACCAGTATTTACTGAGCACCAATATTTACTGACACATTGTATGTGTCAGACACCTGGGACACAATAGTAATTAAGAAACAAAAATTCCATCCCTAGTTCCCAGATGCTAGTTCTCTGCCCGCCCTTGGCTCATGCTAGGGCAACACTTTAGCATAGAGGGGTATACTTTGTCTCATTTTCTCCAACGGTTCCCAGAGAAAATCTCTAACTCTATGACAAGATTCAAGAAACTTAGGCAATAACAGCTGTTGGATCTTTCTTCCCATGGGAAACTGAAGCATACATTCTGAAACAGAAACTCAAAAGGGGAGGGGAAAATTACCAAGGCAATCATCCTTTTTCAATCATAGCCTCTCAACTATACTCTCCAGGAAGCCTCTTCAACAATATGAAACAGTTCCCTGAAAGAGAATTCCATTAGAAGAATCTACATTTCACTAAGCCTAGCCCCCTGATTACACAATGAGTCAGAGAAGAGCCACTGATTTAAAGTAACCAGAGAGCAGTCTCCAGACTAAAAAAGGTGCCTCTGGGTGGCTTGGTAAGTGGTAAATTCGTCTGTCACATAATTTCCCTTCCCCTCCCAGTCCCTATTTGATAATTTAAATATGCAAGAAAATAAGGTGGGAGTTTATTCAAACAAATACAGAATAATGAGCAAATGCCCCAAGTACATTTTAAAGATATATTAAACATCGGTGGAGGTTTACAACTTTCATTATTGGGAAACATTTATTGTCTCTGTGTACCAGGCAAGATGATAAACCTGATCACTCATTCTCCACACAGCCTTATTAGATATACATTTTCCCGATGAGGAAACTGACGATAGACAAGGTTCACACAGAAATACCTAACGTTACTGTACTGAACATACACTGATTTTTCTAAAATATATTTTTACTAGGGGCCTGGTGCACAAGAATTTGTGCACTTGGGAGGTCCCTCAGCCTGGGCTGTGCCCTCTCACAGTCTGGGACCCCTCTGGGGATGTGCACCTGCTGGCATGCCTGATCAGCCTGGGTGAGGAGCTGATGGCTGTTTGCAGGCTGCCCACAGTCCCTTCAGGTTTTGGGTCCCTACTGGGGTACCTGGCCAGCCTGGGTGAGGGGCTGATGGCTGTCTGCAGGCTGGCCAAGCCCCCCAGTAACGTCCCTCACCCCATTGGGTTGTGGCCAACGTGGGTGATGGGCTCAGGGGCGCTTTCAGCCTGCCCATAGCTCCCATTGACACAATGTCCCAGCAAGGCTGGCTGGAAACAGGTTTCTGGGGTTTGTTTATCTTCTATAATTGATGCACTGTTCCTTTAAGCTGAGGTCTAGTAACGAAACCTCCCCTCTGCTTCATCTTGGCTTCTATAATGAGACAATGTTACTCTTAGTAGTCAGGCCAGGCCTGCTGTTTCCTTCAGCTCCCGAGGATTCTATGATTGATAGTTTGTTGCAAACATGTTTTGCCTTGAACCAGGATAAGCAGAGCGGCCACAGTTTCAGTTTCAGTCCTGCTGCAATGGAAGCTGCCGTTTACTCAGGTCCATGAGTGGCAGCCTCCATGTTGGCTGGGTTAATTTGCATACAGTCACTCTGATTGGCTGGTGGCTTAGGCATCCTGAAGAAACAGTTAATTTTAATATTACGCTTTTATTAGTTAGGATTTATTTCAGAGAGGAAGGGAGAGGGAGAGAGAAATAGAAATATCAATATTGAGAGAGAATCGTTGATCAGCTGCCTCCTGCAACGCAGGACACCTTCAGTCCACAGGCCAATGCTCTATCCACTGGCCAAACCAGCTAGGGCCCATACACTGATTTTATCTATTCAAAATGCCCGGCTCCTCTGGGTACATGCACATCCTCCATTCCATGAAGTCCTGGTAATCACGGTGCCCTGAACCCCTAGATGACGCCAATCACATTGACTGGTCAAGGGGTGGGCAAACGACCAAAAGCAGAACCAATTAGAATCTTCCCGCCACTGTATTAATATACATGGTGAAAGATGAACGTCGGGCAGGGTATGATAGCCAGTCTCTGAAGGTGGTGCCCAGGGACCCATGTCCCTGGAATTCATGCCCTTGTGTAGTTCCTGGCACGTGGAACCTGGGCCGCCCTATGACACACTTCAAACAACAGAATGCAGCCAAACAGATCCTAGGCCCCTTCCAGGCCTCAGCCCTAAGGAGGCCTGGCCACTCCTACTTCTGTGCTTTTGGAAACCTCGAGCTACCACGTAGAAAGTCCAGACATCTCTGCTAGAGACCGACCATGCACATCAGGGTCAGCAAGTTTTTCCTTAAAAAACCAGATGGTAAATATGTCAGGCTTTGTAGGCCTTTCAAGGTCTCAGTCATCACTACTCAAATGCCACTGTAATGTGAAAGCAGCCACAAACAATGCCTAAACAAAGGAGAGTACCTGTGTCCCAGTAAAACTTTATTTAGAAAACAGGCATCCCCAGCTGTAGTGGGCTGACCCCTGAGGGAGGGACCACATAGAGGAGGTGTGGAGAGCACAAAAACCCTGAGACTTCAGGAGAAAAGGCCCAGTCACCCCAGAGCCCCAGCTGAGCCCAGCCTTCTAGTCAACACATCAGCATCCAGTGAGCCATCTGGACATCCCAGACCAGGGGAGTCCCTGGTGCCTGAAATCTTGGCCAACATCACAGAGAGGAGGAATTCTCAGCTGAGCCCAGTCAACCCACAGAATCACGACAGGTAATACACTGATTATCATTTGAGGCCACTAAAGTTTAGGGTAGGTAGTTACACTGCAAAGTCATGTAAGACAGGGTTTCCCAAACTTGGCACAATTGACATTTCCAGCCCGATAATTCCATGTTGTGGAGAACTGTCCTGTGCATTTGCAGGCTGTTTAGATGCCAGTAACAATCTCCCCTTTCCCCATCCCCCCAACCCCCATCCCTCCCAGTTCTGACAATCAAAAATGTCCTCAGATATTGCCCAGTGTCCCTGTGGGCAAAATCACTGGTAGAAAAAGGCTAGGGCACCAGCAGCCGACTTCCCCAACTCAAGCAAAGTCAAAAACAGGGTGTGGGCAGGGCCAACTTAGGCCCTTAGGCTCTTTTGCTTTCATCAGCCCCTCCCTCCATTAAAAATAAAATAAATAAATAAATAAATAATTATATATATTTGATGACCCCCAGTGGCATAATGATGAATATAATCATAATCCAGAACCATTGTACATTAGGTCTATATTCATATTTTCCTTATGACTTTAAAATAAATTAAGTTAAACTTATTAAAATCAAACTTATTGAAATTAAATATCGTGAGACTTAAGCACTGTGCCCACTATGCCTAATGGAGAAGTCCACCCTGAGTGAGGGAGGACTAGGCCAGAGGACAATATTTAAGTCCCCGGAACCAGCCGTGCCTAAAGTGTGACCCAGCCTTGGATTTCCCGCTTACTGGCCTAAGCTAGTTTGAGATGAGTTTCTGTCACTTGCAACCAAGAGGCCTGACTTATCCGGTCTCCCAGCTACAGCAGGTGGAACCTGACCTTGAAAAGGCTCCGTCGAAGAGCAGAATTCTTACCCACTGTCAGCAACCACTAACTCATCTGCCTCTGGTCTGGCATCCTTCCAGGTTCCTCCAGTGGGACAGTTTTCAAGAAACAGTTCTCCCAACTTACACTTCACAGTTCTCCCAACTTACACTTCCGGACGAAGCTGCTCACGTGCTTCATCTTCATCAGAGCAGGCTGGCTGCATTCTTCAAACAGAACAAAGAGGGCATCTAACACCCCTTCTCGGGAAAGAGGAGACATCTGCTGCTGAGTCGTCGAGGGTGGTTTCCCCTAAAAACAGCAAACAGCAGATGGAGACACTGTCAATAATGAAAAGCTTTGATCAATAACATCCATCCACACAGAGTAAATTACAAGCCACCAACTTGACTAACTGCTCACGACACATGCTAACAGCCCAATTCTGTGGCTTCATTCTTGAAAGAGACATCAATTGACAGTCATTAAGTTATCACTTGCACGATTCCGTTACTGTGGGTTTCTTCCACCAGCATCTGGGAAGGAAACCTTCACACCAACGCCACTGACTAGAAAGGGCCCTTCTTTCTTAAGGGTCTGAGGCTCCCGGGAACATTTATTCTGGACCCTGCTGCTCCTGACATGTCTCCATGCTTCTACAACAGGAAAACTGTGCCTGCCACTTCCTTCATGTGTGCACAGAGGCTTAATAATATAACTTTAGCGTCTTCAATTCACTCAAACAATACAGAGTGCGATGAATG
Organism: Murina feae; assembly: GCA_004026665.1. NCBI lineage: Eukaryota > Metazoa > Chordata > Mammalia > Chiroptera > Vespertilionidae > Murina > Murina feae. The sequence goes on along the minus strand of PVJC01010988.1, from coordinate 12,561 downwards.
GAGTGACTATTCTAAAGCCCAATTTATTCCTGATCTAGAGCGACAGTTGCAAACTGGCAGACTGTATTTAGCCCGCAGACTGTATCTAGCTCACAGACATGTTTTGTTTGGCCTGTGATTTGTAAAATAACTTGAATTATCTGCCAATATTGAGAAAGATCAGATTTTGCCAAAAAGGGGGCGGGGGGAGCGGGGAGGGAAGATTTCTGGCTTCTCTTAAAACACTGGCAGATCTAGCAACATTGCTCCCTACCTCTGCCCGCTGACTTGGAGCTGGTCTCGCTATTGTAATAAAAACAAAGATGAGCTGCAAGGAAACAAACTCAGGTGAGCAGAGCTGGCGGCCTGTTTACCTGGAAGAAAAGATTCAGCCGGGAGGCCCGGGTGGCGATGGGTTCAGCGGCGCCAGCGTCCGGCTGGTTCCGTGCTCCATACTTGAACTTCAGCATCTCCCCACGGGCGCTGAAGGGAGCGAGGAGTGTGCGCACCAGGGGAGAGGGAAGGGCCGGAGGGCCGTCGGGGCCGCGCGCGGGCCGGGGAGACTCGGTCTGCGGAGGGCGAATAGAAACCAGGTTTCTGCTCACTGCGAGCGAGCCCCGAGCCCCCTGGAGAAGGGAACGGGCGCCAGGCAGAGGGGCCAGCCCGAGCTCAGCCAAGGCTCTGAGGCAGGACTGGCCTCCTCCGACAGCCGGAGCGAGTGAGAGGCCGGGGGTGGCGGGTGAGCGGGCGCCGGGCGTGTGAAGACACTGAAGGGTTGAGGTCACCCAGGGAGCGAGCTGCAGCCGAACTCCACTGGGCAGAATAACGCACGGAGTGCCGACCGGAGGCAGGGCAGAGGCCACAGGACCATCCTCCGGCCCCGGGCGCCCTCCGCCCCCGAGCAGACCCCTCGGCTCCCTCGGGAGAGGCGCGCGCACCGCCGGCCTGGCCCTCGGGACCCCTCCCGCCGCGCCCCCTCCCGCAGGCCCTCCCCGCAGCCCTGGGGCGGGACCGCCGCCCTCGCCGCTGCGGGAGGCGAGGTGGGACTGGTGTGGGGGAAGGAGGCCCTTCCCCAGTGTTGCGGGGTGCGGCGGGGGAGAATCGGGCTTCGGGGGGCCCAGACTCACGCTCAGAGGACCCCGCCCGTCAGCACCGAGCTCCGCTGCCGGCCTCCCGCCTTCGCATTTGAACGCGGGGACGGTGGGCGTAGCCCAACCGTGTTTGGACCAATCAGAGTACCCCTACCTATGATGGACATCTGCGTATCATCCAGGCCCCGCCCTGGGCCTTAAAGGGACGGAGTAAGTGTAAAGGGGAGCCAATCAAGTTGCTCCTCCCTTTGGCTGGTGACCAATGGGAATCGGGGCGGGACTAAGCCGGCAGGCTGGTCTGGGGAGTTTGAAATTGGCGGTTCCGCTGGAGGCCGCGTTCGCAGGCGCCCCGCTGAGTCAGGGATCCCTGGGGGAGTCGCCGGGCGGCGTCTCCTGCTCTCACGGCCACCGGCCACCGGCGAGGAGCAAGGCAGCCAGGCCTCTGCCTGGCCTTGTTTCTCCATCTTAGCCAAAGTCCAAGCACTTGTTCCTTTGGTAAATCAACTGGTTCTCCGCCTGAGCGAAGGCAGCCAAGGTTTTGAGTTTGAACTTCCCCCTGCCTCTGTGACAGCTTCTTGGGTCTGATTGTCCTGGAGGCAGTGGGTGCAGGCATCCAGACTGTCTGAAATGATACTTAAACAAGCGCTTCGCTAAGGAGGAAATCCAAATGTCCAACCAAGGTAAGACAAGGTGTTCAACCTCACTGATAACCACACGCAAAAATAAATGAATAGCCCAGGCCAGTTTGGCTCAGTGGATAGGGCATCAGCCTGCAGATGAGAGGGTCCTAGGTTGGATTCTGGCTGAGGGCATATGCCTGGGTTGTGGGCTCGATACCCCCCAGTAGGGGGCGTGCAGGAGGCAGCCAATCAATGATTCTCTCTCATCATTGATGTTTCTATGTCTCTCTCTCTCCCTCTCTGAAATCAATAAATAATATCTACTCTAATAAAATAGTAATATGCAAATTAACCATCATTCCGAGATACCTAAGCCATGCCCGTCATCCAAGCCACACCCACCAGCCAATCAGAGTGCCCATATGCAAATTAACCCAGCCAAGATGGAGGCTGGCAACCACAGAGCTAGAGCAAAGAGGAGGCTTCCGTTGCAACTGCCTGCCTAGTCCACTCATGGCAACAGTGTTTCAATTATAGAAGCCATGGAGCTGAAGCAAACAGAAGTCTGTAATCAGAAGCCTTCATTGCCTGCCTAGGCCTTGGCTCACAGCAACAACGTTTCAATTATAGAAGATAAATAAACCCCAGAAACCTGCTTCCAGCCAGCGTCGCTGGGACGTTGGATCAATGGGAACTGAGGGCAGCCTGAAAACAGCCCTCAGCCCCTCACCCAGGTTGGCCAGGCACGTCAGCAGGGACCTGAATCCTGAAGGGGCTGTGGCCAGCCTGAAAATAGCCATCAGCCCCTCACCCAGGCTGGCCAGGCATGCCAGCAGGTGGACATCCCCCGAGGGGTCCCAGACTGCAAGAGGGCACAGGCCAGGCTGAGGGACGCTCCCAAGTGCACAAAATTTTGTGCATCGGGCTCCTAGTTTAAAAAATAAATGAATAAAGCCACAGTAAGGCACAATACCATGCAGATGTGTGTGGGGGGGGGGGGGGGGGTGTCTGACTTTCAAAGAAGAGAAGCTACATGCATTTATACCTAGCTGGCGGGAGTGTAAATTAATCCATTCGCTAAAATCGAATATATACAAAGTCTACAATTCACTCCTGGACATATATCTTAGAGAAACGCCTCACTGTGTACACCAGGAGACATGCACAAGAATGTACAATCAGCATTGAGAGGTGTCATGGCAGAAAGAACTGGAAGCTAGCCAGCTATCTATCAGCCATAGAAAGGAACATTTCTCATTTGCACTGTTTGCAAACAGCGATGAAAAGGCATAAACTGCAGCTCAACACATGACATAATGGGTCTCAAAACAATATTGAAGGAAGGAAGCAAAACAATAAAGTATGATTTATTCATATAAATTTCAAAAGCTGACAAAACAGTGTTGTTTAGGAAGGGGTGTACATACAGGGGATAAAACCATAAGATCGCAAAAGGCCAGACAGGGGGTGACCTGGAGTTGGGATGGGCCCTTTCAGGGTGTCTGGGGACCCATATGATCTTTTTCTTGATCTGGGTGGTAATAAAATTGAGGTTTTATAATTATTCAATTGTGTTTATAGATGTTTTATTTGTGTATATAAAAAAATTTAGGCCCTTTCTGTACTCTTCTAATCCCAACAGTAGATAGACCTGGAAATGTGTTACATTCACACATGTACCACATATGCACATATCAATACAAAACCAAAGCTACAGACTTGCTTAATACGCTTTCCCCCAAAATATAACGTGCTACTCACTCCTGAGACAATCTAGCTACTATTTATCAAGCCCTCCCTACTTTACCAAGCACTTTATCTCAGCGAATCCTTACCGCAACCCTGAGAGGGAGGAACTGCGATCCATTTTGTACACGTCGAAGTCTAGAGGGGTCACAGGACTGACCTTGAGTCATTCAGCTTTAGGCCTTGGAGCTGGGTTTTGGAACTCTGGGACTATATGCCTTCAAATCCATTCCTCGACCCAAAATCTGCTTCTCAGAAGACATTAGAAACTCTCAACTCTCCCAGCTCTGCTTTTGTCCTGTTGCAAGAGCTGACCCAGTCCAGAATGACATATAACATAAATGTTTCTAATGACATGAGAGGCTTAACAAAGTTTGTGGATGGTAAGATCAGGGCAGATAGCACTGACTGGTTTGGCTCAGTGGATAGAGCATCGGCCTGCAGACTGAAAGGTCCCAGGTTCGATTCCAGTCAAGGGCATGTTCCTTGGTTGTGGGCACATCCCCAGTAGAGGGTGTGCAGGAGGCAGCTGATCAATGTTTCTCTCTCATTGGTGTTTCTAACTCTCTATTCCTCTCCCTTCCTCTCTGTAAAAAATCAATAAAATATTTTTTTAAAAAAAAGATGAGGGCAGACACAAAAAAGGGTTGTAGGCAGCTCTTGCCTCGGTATAAAGAATCTCAGGCCCTTGGTGGTAGCCCAGTGGTTAGAGCATTAGCCCATGGACCAAGGGTTGAGGGTTTGATTCCTGGTCAAGAGCATGTACCTTGGTTGCAGGTTCCCCAGCCCCAATCTATGTGTCTCTATCACTTCAATGTTTCTCCCCCACCCCCTTTAAATATCCTCGGATGAGGATGTTTAAAAAAAAGACTCTTAGAAAAGCTGTGAATATGGAGCTAGTCAATGCTTTTCTGGCTCAGCAGACTTAGTTTCCAGGTGTCTCCAACAGCAGTCTTTAGAATTGCCCTGAATCCTACTTTGATATCCTACTAATGTCCCAGCAGAACAGTTACTGGCCTCTGCGAATCCTCTGGGAAACTAGATGGGAAATAAGCAGAATGAAGAAAGAAACATAAAGCAAAAGCCACATTAACTCTACCACTTTTCTTAAAGGGGCACCACTCTTCACTGCTCAGAAAGTATAGAAAGAAAGAGAGAGTAAACAGGGGCAATATGGCTGTGCCAATCCTCAAAGCACTGCCGAACAGAAGAACTGTCATTAGAACTAGACTGTTAGGAAACGGGGCGTTTGTTCTTGCACAAAAAAAGGCAATGACCACTTCAACGCTGAGCATGAATCCGCGATGATTGCTGAGATGGGGATTCTGGAAGAGGATCCCCAGCACTGAGTCATAAGGAAGGACATTGTGATGTTCTTGCATTTAATCATCACTTATTCATTTATTTTAACAAATTATTATGCTAAGCACTGAGGGCACCAACATGAAAAGAACTCCCACCTTGCCTGTTTTTGAGAAGCCAAGTGTTGTGGGGAAATGGGGCTGTAAGCAAACAATACTGAAGCCCGGCATGAGTTCCTGTGGCAGGGAGGCCACAGAGGGCTATGGCAGCCCAAGGAAGGAAGGGCAGGCAGAATGTGACAGCAAATGCCCGAAACTTTAAATTACTGTGACTGTCCTCAGAACATTCACCTGGGAGATAAAGCAAACAGAGACACGCCCATGCACCTTAAAGTGATAGACTTGACTCGAAGGTTCAAAGTAGATTGAGTGGAACACTAAACATTGTACATACCATCCTCCCAAAGGGAAGAAAAGGAATCTGAGAAGCTAGCCACCAAGAGGCAAAGCTATTCTGGTCCCTTTGGTAAGAAAGAGTTCCTCGAGCTATTTTAGCTGCAGGTAAGTTCTAAACAATGTAAATAACTACCACTAGCTGAGTGCCCACTAAGGGGGAGCCATGTCCCAGGCATCACTTGTTCCCCAAAATGTGTTCCCACCACTGGTGTGAGAGACACTCACAGGTCACATTTGCTAAATTGTACCCTGTGCCAGGGAGCACTGTAGCTGGGCCATCCAACCAGGTGTTTCACAGCTTGTAGTAAGGCTACAGGAGGTACTTAAGGAGAAAATATGCACTAGCCAGTTTGGCTCAGTAGATAGAACAGCGGCCTGTGAACTGAAAGGTCCCAGGTTCGATTCCGGTCAAGGGGATGCGCCTCGGTCGCAGGCTCCCCCCTGAGTCACATGAGGCCTGCTGAGGCAACATCAAGTTTCTCTCTCTCTGTCTCTTTCCTTCCACTCTCGCTTAAAAAAGAAGAAAATGAGTGAATAAAGAAAATGTTAAAATAGTAGCGTAAGTGGAACATGAATATAGCTTATTTAAAATCGTGAAGTTTGGAAAGCATACATCATTTAACCTTTGAGTCTAAATTTATGCATAGTTATTATGGCATTAAGAGCTAAGAGCCCTGACTTGTTTGGCTCAGTGGATGGAGCGTCAGCCTGCAGACTCAAGGGTCCTAGGTTCGATTCCAGCCAAGGGCATGTACCTTGGTTGCGGGCACATCCCCAGTAGGGAGTATGCAGGAGGCAACTGATCAATGTTTCTCTCTCATTGATGTTTCTAACACTCTATCCCTCAAAAAAAAAAAAAAAGAACTAAGAGATGTGAAATGCTTTGTAAAATCTAAAGCCAGCAAACCACAGATTAGGGAAAAATATTTGTAAGTCAGATATCTAATAAGGGTCTCATATCCAGAATGCATAAAGAATTTTTATTCAACATTAAAAAGACAAATCACCCAACTTTAAAACATACAAAAGATGTGAATAGACAGTTCTCCAAAGAAGATATGCAAATATGGCCAATAAGCGCATTAAAAGATGCTCAACATCATGACTCATTAAGAAAGTATAAATCAAAACCACAATGGGATACCACTCCATACCCACTAGGATGGCTATCCTATCTAATAAAAGAGTAATATGCAAATTGACCGTCACTCCAACACACAAGATGGCCACCCCCATGTGGTCAAAGATGGCTGGCAGCAGAGGGCAGTTGAGGGTGACCAGGCCTGCAGGGGAAGGCAGTTAGAGGCAATTGGGCCAGCAGAAGAGCAGTTAGGTAGGCATCGATCAGGCTGGCAGGGGAGTGGTTAGGGGCAGTCAGGCAGGCAGGCAGGCGAACAATTGGGAGCCAGCAGTCCTGGATTGTGAGAGGGATCCCAGATTGGAGAAGGTGCAGGCTGGGCTGAGGGACACACCCTCCCTTTCCTCCCCCCCCCCCACCCCCTGAGCATGAATTTCGTGCACTAGACCTCTAGTAATAAATAAAAATAAAAACATAGAATGCCAAGTGCTGCTGAAGACATACAAACAATTTGAACCCTCCTACATTGCTGGTGAGAACGCAAAATGATGGAGTTTGGCAGTTCCTCAAAAAGTTAAACATAGAATCTATGACCCAACAACTTCACTTCTAGGTATATAACCAAGAGAAATTAAAATGTATACCGTGGTATCCACACAAAAACCTCTACACAAATGTTCCTGACAACATTTGGCATTCATTATAGCCCAAAGTAGAAACTAACAAACAAATGGGTAAACAAAGGTGGTCTATCCAAGTAATGGAATATTGTTCCACCATAACTAGGAAGGAACCACTGTCACAGGCTACCACATGGATGAATCTCAAAAATATTTTGCTCAGTGAAAGAATCCAGATGCAAAAGGCCACATAATTCAGGATTCCATTTACATGAAATACCTACAATAAGTAAATCCATAGAGACAGAAGGCAGAGATTAGTGATTGCCAGGGGCTAGGAAGATGGGGGGCTGGGGAGTGACTGCTATGAGTATGGAATTTCTTTTTGGAGGTGATTAAAATGTTCTAGAATTAGATAGCAATGTTGATAGTTACACAACTTTGTGAATATGCTAAAAACTACTGAACTGTACAATTGAAGTGTGAACTTCATGGTGTGTGAATGATCTCAATTTTTAACATGAAAAAATTAAAAATCCTATATATAAAGCGCTAATGTGCTAATTAGAACAGCCGAAGGACCTTCTGCATGTCCTTCCAGGCAACCTTCCGGACAAGGCCAGGACTGTGAGGGCCAGCCGAGGCTGCGAGGGGCCGCGAGGGCCGAGCCCCTTGCGTGAGTTCTGTGCATCAGGCCTCCAGTGAGCATATCAATGTGAAACATTGTTATAACTCGGGATTTCTCATCCTGGACACTGTTGACATTTTGGTCCAGATAATTCTGTGTTAGGGAGGCACTGTCCTGTTCATTGTAGGATGGTTAGCAGCATCCCTGGCACACATCCCTAGTCAAGACAATGAAAAATGTCTCCGGCCCTAGCTGGTTTGGCTCAGTGGACAGAGCGTCGGCCTGCAGACAGAAGGGTCCTGGGTTTCATTCCAGGCAAGGGCACATACCTGGGTTGTGGCTTCAATACCCAGGAAGGGGCGTGCAGGAGGTAGCCCATCAATGATTCTCTCTCATTATTGACGTTTCTATCTCTTGCTCCCTCTCCCTTCCTCTCTAAAATCAATAAAAATATTTGAGGAAATAATGTCTCCAAACGTTGCCAAGGGCCCTGGAAGGAAGTGTGGGGAAGGCAAAAGCTCCCTTGATTGAGAAGTGTTATGACTGCAGGATGTGAAGATTCCCAACCGATACATTAAAATTGCGTTATTTAAGCCGCAGAGCTCGCAAATAAATCAAAATATATTTTCCAGATTTAAAGATTATGAAAATTTTAACTGTTACAACTTCCATTTTAACACCTAACAGTGTCAATGTTTTATCCAAGTTCGAATGAATCATTTCCTACCTATGTTTTTTTCCCTTTTTTGACCCTACACAAAGCTTCCAACAAGGAAAAATAAATTTTCAAAACACAATTAAAATTAGCTGTCCTGCCATTTGATTCTAGACAATCACTCTATGATGTTTGGGCATGTCAGTTAATCATGTTTCTTTAAAGGTATACACTTTAAAACCTCAGAGGTTTAATACCTCTACCTTCAGCCTGATAACTGCAGGAATATTTTATTCAGGAGTAAAATGCAAGAAATTCAGGCACCTGACTCACATCAAATGTTCTCTAAGGACAACTAGAAAAGAAAAAACTCATCAAATCTCTACAGTGTTTAAGAAAATGAAAATAAATCCACAGACTGGGAGAAAATATTTCCAAACGATACATTTTTTAAAGGGCTGTTACCCCAAATTTACCCCTCCACCCCTCCAAAAAAAAAAAATTCTTAAAAGTTAACAATAGCCCTAACGGGTTTGGCTCAGTGGATATAGCGTCGGCCTGCGGACTCAAGGGTCCCGGGTTCAATTCTGGTCAAGGGCATGTACCTTGGTTGCGGGCACATCCCCAGTAGGAAGTGTGCAGGAGGCAGCTGATCGATGCTCTCACTCATCGATGTTTCTAACTCTCTATCTCTCTCTCCTCTCTGTAAAAAAAATCAATAAAATATATTTTTTTAAAAAGTTAACAATAAGAGAACAAACAGCCTGATTTAAAAATGGGTCAAAAACCTTAACAGACACCTCCGCATAGAAAATAAACAGGTGGCAAATAAGCACATGGAAAGATGCTCCACATCCTACGTCGTTAGGGAAATGCAAATTAAAACAACAATGAAATACCGCTATGTACCTATCCCGATGACCCAAATCAGGAAAACTGACAAGACCACATGCTGGTGAAGGTGTGGGGCACCAGGAACGCTTGTTCACTGCTGGTGTGAATGCAAAGTGGTGCAGCCACTTTGGAAGACAGTTTGGCAGTTCCTAAACCAACAGGTACCATGCAGCCCAGCAATCACACTCCTTGGTATTTAAGGAGTTGAACACGTATGTCCACACAAAACCTGCCTATGCCCACCCACACTTCAGCTGCATAAGGGCAAGGGTCCCCATGCTCCCCTGGCTCCCGGTAACCGTCTTCGGGATCTTGCACGGTGTCTGGACCTTGGTAGGCCCTCGGACATTGATATTCCCTGAATTAATGTGCCCACGAGTTCAGTGAAGTGCTGGAATCTAAAGTTCAGCTGAAAGCCACTCTGGTTTCTGTTTTACTTAGGAAAACGTGTCCCTTTGGCCGTGTAAGGTCACATATTCACAGGATTGGAGCATTAGGACATGCACATGTTTGGGAGGTCACACTGGGCCTCCCAACCAGCGAGGCGTGCAGGCAGGAATAGTAGGAGATAAGGTCAAAGACGCTTTTTTAACGACTAAAAGCTCGTTCATTAGGAAGAGACTTGTCTTTGCAATCGCGTTCTTTAAAACTACCTGGGTTGGCCCTTTCTCGCTGTAAATAATACGGGGAGCACTTTTCTACTCTTTCTGCTGTCGGACAGCCTTCACCGCGTTCTCTTTATTTCTCAACTTCTAAAGCGAAAGCGCGTGGAGAGACTCAGGATCCGTTATTTTAGTTTTCCATGTGTGGGTGTTGAGAGAGACGGTCCACGCCCACAAGCAACCCCAGCTGGGAGGACTTTGGGAAGAAAGAAAACTCCAAACATGGGTGGGTAGGAAAGGATGTGTTCTGTTGCTGATTAGCATCACTTTGCAGGAAAGCCCAAGATCATTACTGAGGGCTTATATATATTGGGAAATACACTGTCCAGCCTGACATAGCTCTTTTTCTCAATTTTTTAAATTTTTATTTATTGATTTGAGAGAGAATGAGAGAGAGAGAGAGAGAGAGAGAGAGAGAGAGAGAGAGAGAGAGAGAGAGATCTTTTGTTCCACTTGTTTATGCACTACTCATGGGTTGATTCTTGTATGCGCCCTGACCAGGGATCAAACCCACAACCTTGGTGTTTCTGGACAGCGGTCTAATCAACTGACCTACACAGGCAGGTCTCATTTATTTTTTAATTATGGTTAAAATACAACGAACACACCCTAACCGGTTTGGCTCAGTGAATAGAGAGAGCATCAGCCTGTGGATTCAAGGGTCCCAGGTTCGATTCCGGTCGAGGGCATGTACCTTGGTTGCGGGCACATCCCAGTAGGAGGTATGCAGGAGGCAGCTGATCGATGTTCCTCTCTCATCGATGTTTCTAACTCTCTATTCTTCTCCCTTCCTCTCTGTAAAAAAATCAATAAAATATATTTTAAAAAATAAATACAATAAAATACAACGAACGTAACAGCCTCTTAGCCACGGTGAAGTGTACAGTTCGGGTATTCAGGATATTCATATTCTTGTTCAACTACTACCACCGTCCACCTCCTGAGCTCTTTTCATCTTGCAAAACTGAAACTCTGTACACATTACACAATGACGCTCGGTTCCCGGTTCCAAAGTCCCCGGTAACCTCTCCTCCTCCTGTCTCTCTGAATCTGCCCAGACCAGGTACGTCATGTAAGTGGAATCATATAATACTTATCCTTTTGTGTCTGGTTTGTGGCACAAAATTAGAATAACGTTTTCGAGACTCCTGCACCTTGTAGCAGGTACCAGAACTCCACTCCTTGTTTTGACCGGGTCATGTTACATTGTGTGGGTAGCCTGCACTCAACGGCTGAAGGACCCTTGGGGGGTCTCCACCTCTTGGCTGTTGTGAATAATGCTACTGTGAACGCAGGCATACGAGCATCTGTTTGCGTCCCCGCTTTCAGTTCTTCTGTGTGGACACCTAGAGGTGGAGCTGCTGGTGATTTAATGCCACACTGAGCTTTTAGATTGAAACACTGCCCAACTGTTTTTCACAGCAGCGACTCCATTGTACATCCCAACCGGCGACGCATCTGGGCTCCAATTTCTCCACGTCTTCACCAACACTTGTTATTTTCTGCGCTTTTTAAAAATTATTATTATGATCATCTTAACGGGTATGAAGTGTTTTCACATCGCGCCCGCTTATTTCTACGTTCCTTGTTTAGCATTAGAAATGTTTCACACGTGAAACGCAGACATTTCTCCATTCCGCTCTGCCTGATGAGCACCTGTACTTCACTTCCAACAGCCCTCAGGCTCCCGCCTTCAGAATTACTCCCATCAGGGGCTCCCTTACGCGAGCAGTGAAAGCACTGGGGCGTGTTGCCTCGCCGGAGCAGAAGCGCTATCTAGTGGCCGAGTAGCATAACTGCAGGTGCCGCCCCCTCTTTCACTGACAAAGTCCTTGGTTCGAGTCTACTGACCTGGTGATGCCCATCTAGTCGTGCCTCGAAAGGCCAAGTCCGAGTCAAATTCAGCAACGGGTGCCTTCACAAAGATTATTTACATGGGCTTTCGCCCTGAATGACAACGCCTTCTCCCCTTAATTGTACCCCTTTCTAAAACAGGAATAACAGCCCTGACCGGTTTGGCTCAGTGGACAGAGCTTCCGCCTGCGGACTCAAGGGTCCCAGATTCGATTCCGGTCAAGGGCATGTACCTTGGTTGCGGACACAACCCCGGTGGGGAGTGTGCAGGAGGCTGCCGATCGATGTTTCTCTCTCATCGATGTTTCTAACTCTCTATCCCTCTCCCTTCCTCTCTGTAAAAAAATCAATAAAATCTAAACTAATAAAAGCGAAATAGTAAAATTATCCGTTTCTCCGAGACAGGGTAAGCCATGCCCACCAGCCAATCAGAGTGGCTGTATGCAAATTAGCCCAGGCAAGATGGCGGCCGGGAGCCACGGAGAGAGCAGCGGGTGAGTCATGGAAACCAGCGGGCAGCAGAGTGGGCTGGGCGGGTGGTGGCTGATGCCTTGCAGGGTCCAGACATGCAGGGACCCGGCCTATCGGGTGGAAAGGCCCCACACCCCAGCGCTGTGAGCTCCGCTTCGGCTCAGAGCCGCTGGGGATCAGAGCCGCTCGGGAAGGAGGTGCACTCGGGGACTTGGCCTGCGGGGTGGAAAGGCCCCCCCCCCTGCCACTTGGCTGGTGCTGCTCCCGCTTGGGAAGGAGGCGCCAGGGACCCGACCTAGGGGGGAGGACAGTTGTGAGGGACCCAGGCCTGAAGGGGAGGATAGTTGGGGGGGACCAGGCTTGCCTGAGTGGAAAGTTGGGGTGACCAGGCTGGCAGAGGAGGGCTGTTGGTGGCAATCCAGGCCTGCAGGGGAGGCCAGTTGGGGGGTACCCAGGCCTGTAGGTGAGGGCAGTTGGAATGGACCCAGGCCTACAGGGGAGGGCAG
>PVJC01010987.1:0-42516 GCA_004026665.1 Murina feae | reverse complement strand
GAAAAGTGTCTATTTAGATCCATTGCCCATTTTTTGATAGGATTGTTTATCTTTCTTTTGTTAAGTTGTATGAGTTCCCTGTAAATGTTGGATATTAAACCCTTGTCGGTAATATCATTGGCGAATATGTTCTCCCATGCAGTGGGCTTTCTTGTTGTTTTGTTGATGGTCTCCTTTGCTGTGCAGAAACTTTTTATTTTGATGTAGTCCCATTTCTTTATTTTCTCTTTAGCTTCTGTTGCCCTAGTAGCAGTATCAGTGAAGAAATTCCTTCGGCACATGTTTGCAATTTCGCTGCCTGTGTATTCCTCTAGTATTTTTCTGTGGTATATCTACACAATGGAATACTATGCTGCTGTAAAAAAGAAGGAATTCTTACCATTTGCATCAGCATGAATGGAAATGGAGAGCATTATGCTAAGTGAAATAAGCCAATCAATGAAAGAAAAATACCACATGACCTCACTTATTTTTGGATAATAAAGACCATTACAAAATGATAAACATAAACAAATACAGAGACAGAGCAGCCTTGAACAGACTATCATCCTACAGCTGGAAGGTTGGGGATGGTTGGGGGGGAGTTGGGAGATCAACTGAAAGACTTGCACGCATGCATAGGAGCATAATCAGTGGACACGGGAAACTGGGGGTTAGGGAGGAAGGGGGGGAGGGCAAGGGGAAAAATGGAGATCTATCTATCATCTGTTGTAATACTTATCTATCACTTGTTGTAATACTTTAAGCAATGAAATAAAAAAAATTAAAAAAATTAAAACAAAAAACAAAAAACAAACAAACAAAAAAAAACATAAAGATATGCATAAAGCCATTTTTTAAGGAACTTTGTTGTGGATTATTCCTCATAGAAAAATGTTAGATGTAGCCTCTTGTCCAATAATAGGAAGTAAAGAAAAGTAACGCATGATGAAATGGTGCAGTTGTTAAAAAACATTTTGGGACAAAATATTTATTGATATAGCTAAATATTTTCAAAGGAGGAGATTCTCATTTATGCATCTTTTAGTATAGTATAACATTGTTTATTAGAATGATGGTCAAGCAAACTGTAAAGTATGCAACATAAGATTAGTTAGCTTTATGAATGTCCTCTTTTGAATAGTGTCTATTTAGGTCCTTTGCTCATTTTTTAATTGGATTGTTTAGCTTCCCTTTGTTAAGTTTTATAAGTTCCCTATAAATGTTGGAGATTAAACCCTTATCAGTGATAACATTGGCAAATATGTTTTCCCATGCAGTGGGCTTTCTTGTTGTTTTGTTGATGGTTTTTTTGTTTTTTTTTTTTTGCTTTGAGGAAGCTTTTTATTTTGATGTAGTTGTTTATCTTCTCTTCAGTTTCCAATGCCCTAGGAGCTGTATTGGTAAAGAAATTGCTTTGGCATATGTCTGAGATTTTGTTGCCTTTAAATTCCTCTAGTATTTTTATAGTTTTCTGTCTTACATTTAAGTCCTTTATCCATTTTGAGTTTATTTTCGTGTATGGTGTAAGTTGGTGGTATAGTTATATTTTTTGCATATATCTGTCCAATTTTCCCAACACCATTTATTGAAGAGACTGTCTTGACTCCATTGTATGTTCTTTCCTCCTTTGTCAGATATTAATTGAGCATATTGGTTTGGGTCGATTTCTGGGTTCTCTATTCTAGTCCATTGATCTATATGTCTGTTCTTGTGCCAGTACCAGGCAGTTTTGAGAACAGTGGCTTTGTAATATAGTTTGATATCTGGTATTGAAATCCCACCTACTTTGTTCTTCTTTCTCAGGATCGCTGCAGGTATTTGGGGTCATTTTTATTCCAGATGAATTTTTGGAGAGTTTGTTGTAGGTCTGTGAAATATGCCGTTGGTATTTTTGGGAAGTGCATTGAATTTATAGATTGCTTCAGGTAGTATGATGTTTTAATGATGTTGATTCTACTAATCCATGAACATGGTATGTTCGTCCATCTGTTTATGTCTTCCTCTAACTCTTTTCTCAAAGTCTGTAATTTTCTGAGTATAGGTATTTTATGTCTTTAGTTAAGTTTATTCCTAGGAAATTCAGAAAGCCAAGAGACATTTGAAAATATGCACAAAGTCAATAATAATCTGAGAGATGCAAATCAAAACAACAATGAGGTATCATCTCACACCTGTCAGAATGGCTATCATCAACAAATCAACAAACAACAAGTGCTGGAGAGGATGCGGAGAAAAAGGAACTCTCCTGCACTGCTTGTTGGGATGCAGACTGGTGCAGCCACTATGGAAGACAGCATGGAATTTCCTCAAAAAGTCCCATTTGACCCAGTGATCCCACTTCTATGAATATAACCCAAGAAACCAGAAACACCAATCAGAAAGGATATATGCATCCCTATGTTCATAGCAGCACAATTTATCATAGCTAAGATTTGGAAACAGCCTAAGTGCCCATCAGAAGATGAATGGATTAGAAAACTGTGGTACATCTACACAATGGAATACTATGCTGCTGTAAACAAGAAGGAATTCTTACATTTTCAACAACATGGATGGAACTAGAGAGCATTATGCTAAGTGAAAGAAGCCAGTCAAAGAAATAAAAAAGTATCACATGATCTTACTCATTATGGATAATAAAGACCATTATAAATTGATTAACATAAACAGATACAGAGGCAGAGCAGCATCGAACAGACTGTCAAACTACAGCAGGAAGGCTGGGGGGAGGTTAAGAGATCAACTGAAGGACTTGTATGCATGCATATAAGCATAATCAATGGACACAAGACACTGGGGGGTAGGGAAGGCTGAGGGAAGGTCAAGGGGGAAAAGGAGACATATGTACTATTCTTTATTATACTTTAAGCAATAAAACAAAATTTAAAAATGAATAAATAAATAAATAAATAAAAATTATTACTTCCAAAGGGGGGGAAAAAGAAGTTTAGTTTGTACTATAATACTTGCTCTGATGAAATAGTAAGCATGGATAAAAACTCTAAATTCCCAAAGTTTCCTAAATAAGTCTGTAAGTATATTGATGCAAATGCTACGTGAAAAAACACATTGTGTATTTAGTATAATTCATAATGTCTGTATACACACAATGTATGTATAGGAAACTACAAGAGAAAATATCTTGAAATAATAAGTCAACTTTTCTAGTATAGGAATTATGTGTTTAAAATGTTTTGTTTTCAAAATTTGAAATCATATCTACCAAGGGTAATGGTATTGAAATAAAAAAAAAGTTGATAATAACAATGCTTTAAACTGAACGCACCTCCCCCAAAATTCATATGTTGAAGCCATAATCCATGATATTATGATATTTTGAAGTGAGGTCTTTGAGAGTTAATTAGGTTTAGATGAGGGTGACGCCCTCTTGATAGGATAAGTGCCTTTATAGGAAAAGGAAGGGACCAGACCTTTCTCTTTCTTTGTAAGTTGAGTACATATTGAGAAGGCAGCTCTCTGTAAGGTAGGCAAAGAACTCTCACCATGCTAGCACCTAGCTTCTAGGACAGAGAATGTTTATTGTTTAAGCCACTCAGTCTACTGTATTTTGTTATAGCAGCCTGAGCTGACTAAAGGCAAAGAATAAAACTGGAGGGGCTGTATTCTATTTCAGAGATCCAGTAGTCTCTAATCTGATAGAAGAGGAAAATCATGATATCTCTAAACACTAGAAACAGTTTCAATAATTTTAAATGCATTGATCCTGCGCTGAAAGGTTGGGTCAACTGCCATGTCATAAAATGTCAAAAATTGTAGTGATGACTTATTAAGTATAAGGAGGAACTTACTAAGTTCCTGACACTAATACAGGCACTTTTACTCCTTAAGTCATTTAATACTTATGAAAATATAGTATGTCATTTAACCCTTATATCTTTGCAAGTTGGTAATTATCTTAATTTGACAGATATGGAAAGACCATATAGCCATGAGGTGCAAAAGAGCGAGAATTTGGTTTGTCTGGTTCCCATGCCTCTGTTTATTACCATGATAGAAAAGAGTTTCTAAAACGGGTGATATTAAGTTCTTCTTGTGAGTCAGTAACTAGAGTTTAAGCCTGAATATTCTAAATATTCTATTGTCTTAGAGACACATTTTTATGAAGCATGGATGGGGAAAACTGCTTTTTTCCTTAAGTTCTCCACTTTGGATGAAATAGATCAGATGGCAAAGAGGACTGTCTTAAACTATTTACTTTGAAATAATTTTAGGCTTACTATAAAATGGCAAAATTAGTACAAAGTTCCCATATAACTTTCACTCAGTTTTGCCTATTTTTAACTTCTTATACTATCTAATCTAATAAAAGAGTAATATGCAAATTGACCATCACTCTGTTACACCCTCAAGCCACGCCCACAAGCCACAGCCACCAACCAATCAGGAGCAAATATTTAAATTAACTCAACTAAGATGGTGGAGGCCATGGAGCTGGAGTTGCCCTGGGCAATGGAGGTAGCCAGGGCCCTACAGGCCCTGAGCTCTACTCAAGGCTACAAAGTTTCTATTATAGAAGATAAACAAACCCCAGATACCTGTTTCCAGCCAGGCATCCCAGTAGAGACCCAAACTCTGAACAGCTGTGTGGGCAGCCTGAAACAGCCATCAGCTCCTCACTCAGGCTGGCCAGGCACATCAGCAGGTGGACATCCCCCAAGGGGCCCTAGACTGTGAGAGGGCACAGGCTGGGCTGAGGGACCCCCCAAGTGCACAAATTTTTGTGCACTGGGGTCTCTAGTCATAGTATAATTATTGAAACTAGGAGACAAAGAATGATATAATATTATTGACTAAACTATAGAATTCATTCAGATTTCAGCAGTTATTCCACAAATGTCCTTTTGCTGGTAAAGAATTTCATCCAAGATTTCATGTTGCATTTAGTTCCCATGTCTCCTTAGTCTCTTCCAATCTCTGATAGTCCTTAGTATATTCTTATCTCCTTTGACTATGACACTTTCCAGGAGTGTTGGCCAGTTATTTTTTTTTTCTTTTTTCAGGGTGTTTCTCAATATGGGTTTGTCTGAAGCTTCCTCATAATTAAATTCACATTATGATTTTTTGGCAGGATTAACACAGAAGCAATATCATGTTCTTTCCATTACATCATAATAAGAGTTACATTATTTCAGTGTATCTCCTTACTGGTGATATTTAATGTTGATCACTTGGTTGACATGGTGTCACCAGGTCATCTAATCTAATAAAAGAGTAATATTGAAATTGACCATTTCTACAGGATGCCTAAGCCACGCCCACCAGCCAATCAGAGCGTCTGTATGCAAATTAACCCAGCCAAGATAGGGGCCGGCAGTCACGGAGCTGGAGTAAACAGCAGGCTTCCGTTGCACCAGGAGTAAACTGTCTGCCTGCCAGCTGGGCTTCTCTAGGCTCAGGCAACATATTTGCAACATTGTTTCAATTATAGAAGCCTCAGAGCTGAAGCAAACAGCAGGCTTCCATTGCACCAGTGATGGAAGAAACTGCCTGCCTAGGCTGGCTGAGCCTCTAACTAAGGCAACATTCTTTCAATTATAGAAGCCTCAGAGCTGAAGCCAACAGGAGGCTTCATTACCTGCCTAGGCCTTGGCTTAAAGGAACAGTATCAATTATAGAAGATAAACAAATCCCAGAAACCTGCTTCCAGCCAGCCTTGCTGGGACATTGGATCAATGGGAGCTGTTAGCTACCTGAAAGCCTGAAAACAGCCCTCAGGCCCACACCCAAGCTGGCCACACCCCAATGGGGTGAGGGACGCCACTAGGGGGGGGCTTGGCCAGCTTACAAACAGCCATCAGCCCCTCATGCAGGCTGGCCAGGTACCCCAGTAGGGACCCAAAACCTGAAGGAACTGTGGGCAGCCTGAAAACACCCCTCAGCTCCTCACCCAGGCTTCCCAGGCACTTCAGTAGGGACTCAAAACCTGAAGGGTCTGTGGGCAGACTGAAAATGGCCCTCAGCCCGTCACCAAGGCTGGCCACACCCCAATGGGGTGAGGGTCCACACTGGGGGCTTGGCCAGCCTGCAAACAGCCATCAGCCCCTCACCCAGGCTGACCAGGCACACCAGCAGGTGGACATCCCCAGAGGGGTCCCAGACTTTGAGAGGGCATAGGCCAGGCTGAGGGACCTCTAGAGTGCACTAATTTCTGTGCACCGGGTCCCTAGTTCCATTATAAAGATCCTAGTTTTCTCTTTGTATTAATTAGTATGTTGTACGGAAATACTATGAGCTTATATAAATATCTGGTTTTTCATTATATGTTCATTCACTAATTTTATCACCCATCAATGTTTCTTGACTGTAGAAATTATTTTTGTGATGTTTGCCCAATGAGTTATTTATATCATTCTTTCTACATTTATTAATTTTAACTCTATTGTAAGGAAAACCTATAACCTTCCTCCATTTTTTTTTTTGTTTAAAGTATTACATATGTCTCCTTTTCCCCAATTGATTTCCCATGGCCACTCCCACCCCTGAGGGCAAGCCCCCACTACCACAGTGTCTGTATCCATTGCTTATGCTAATATGCATGCATATAAGTCCTTTGGTTGATCTCTAATCCCCTCTACCCTGCCCCTTGTCTCTAGATCTATTTTTGTTCATCAGTTTATGTTGATCGTTATATCCCACATATGAGTGAGATCATGTGATATTTATCTTTCTCTGACTGGCTTATTTCACTTAGCATAAAGCTCTCCAGGTCCATCCATGATGTTGCAAAGAGTAAAGAGTTCCTTCTTTTTTATAGCAGCGCAATATTTCATTGTGTATATGTACCACTGTTTTTTAATCCACTCATCTGCTGATGGGTACTTAGGCTGTTTCCAGATATTAGCTATGGTAAATTGTGCTGCTATGAACAATAGTGTGCAATCCTTTTGGACTGGTGTTTCTGGTTTCTTGGGATATAATTCTAGAAGTGGGATTACTGGGTCAAATGGCAGTTCCATTTTTAACTTTTTGAGGAAAGTCCATATTGTCTTCCACAGTGGCTGCACCAGTCTGCATTCTCACCAGCAGTGAAGGAGGGTTCCTTTTTCTCCACATCCTCCCCAGCACTTGTCGGTTGTTGATTTGTTGATGATAGGCATTCTGACAGCTGTGAGATGGTATATCATTATTGTTTTGATTTGCATCACTCCGAAGATTAGTGACTTTGAGCATATTTTCATATGTCTCTGGGCCTTCTGTATGTCCTCTTTCAAAAAATGTCTATTTAAGTCCTTTGCCCATTCTTTTGATTGGATTGTTTATCTTCCTTTTGTTAAGTTGTATGAGTTCCCTGTACATTTTGGAGCTTAAACCCTCATCTGCACTATCATTGGTAAATATGTTCTTCCATGCAGCGGGTTTTCTTGTTTTATTGATGGTTTCTTTTGCTGTGAAGAAGCTTTTTATTTTGATGTAGTCCCATTTGTTTATTTTCTCCATTTGTTTCCATTGCCCTAGGAGCTGTATTGGTAAAGATATCGCTACGACATATGTCTGACATTTTGCTGCCTATGGAGTCTTCTAAGATTTTTATGGTTTCCCAATTTACATTTAAGTCCTTTAACCATTTTCAGTTTGTTCTTGTGTGAGTATAAGTTGGTGATCTAGTTTCATTTTTTGCATGTTTCTGACCAAATTTCCCAGCACCGTTTATTGGAAAGACTGTCATGACTCCATTTTATGCTCTTGCCTCCTTTGTCAAATTTTAATTGAGCATAATGGTTTAGGTTGATCTCTGGGTTCTCTGTACTGCTCCATTGGTCTATATGTCTGTTCTTATGCCAGTATGAGACAGTTTTGAGAAAAGTGGCTTTGTAATACAGCTTGATATCTGGTCTTGTGATCACTCCAACTTTGGTCTTTTTTCCAGTGTTGCTGTGGCTATTCGGGGTCTTTGTTTATTCCAGATGAATTTTTGGAGAGTTTGTTCTATGTCTGTGAAATATGCCATTGGTATTTTAATGTAAATTGCATTGAATCTATAAATTGTTTTGGGTAACATGGACATTTTAATGATGTTGATTCTACCAATCCATGAACCCGATATGCTCTTCCATTTGTTTATATCCTCTGCTATCTCTTTTTACAATGTCCTGTAGTTGTCAGAATACATGTATTTTACTTTCTTATTTAAGTTTATTCCTAGGTATCTTATTTTTTTTTTGGTAAATGAGATTGTTTTTATTAGTTTATCTTTCTATGAGTTAATTATTGGTGTGTAAAGAAGTCATAGATTTCTGGGTTTTAATTTTGTATCCTGCTATATTGCCAAATTCATTTATTAAATCTAGTAGTTTTTTGATAGAATCTTTGGGGTTTCCTATGTATAATGTCATGTCATTCGCAAATAATGAGTTTTACTTCTTTTCCAATTTGGATAACTTTTATTCCTTTTTCTTGTCTGATCACTATGGCTAACACTTCCAGTACTATGTTGAACAGGAGTGGTGAAAGTGGGCATCCTCATCTTCTTCTTGTTATAAGGGCAAATGAATTTTGTTTTTGTCCATTGAATATGATGTTGGCTGTACATTTGTCACATATGGCTTTTATTATGTTGAGGTATGATTTTTCTATTCTCACTTTGCTAAAAGTTTTTGTCAATAAATGATGTTGGATTTTGGCAAATGCTTTTTCTCCATTGATTGATATGATTATGTGATTTTTATTTCTCAATTTGTTTATGTGATGTATCACATTTATTGATTTATGGATATTGTACCATCCTTGCATCCCCAGAATAAATCCCACTTGGTCATGGAGTATGATCTTTCTAATGTAATGCTGGATCCAATTTGCTAGAGTTTTATTGAGGATTTTAGCATCTATGTTCATCAAGTATATTGACCTATAGTTCTCTTTCTTTGTGGCATCTTTATATGGTTTTAGAATTAGGATAATGCTGGCTTCATAGAAAGAGCTTGGGAGTGTGTTTTCCTCTTGAAATTTTTTGAATAGTCTGAGGATGATAGGTTTCAGTTCTACTTTGAATGCTTGGTAGAACTC
Source organism: Murina feae (assembly GCA_004026665.1). Lineage (NCBI taxonomy): Eukaryota > Metazoa > Chordata > Mammalia > Chiroptera > Vespertilionidae > Murina > Murina feae. The sequence continues at coordinate 33,510 of PVJC01010987.1, read as the reverse complement.
CCCTGTAAAGCTGTACAGACCAGGGCTTTTGTTTGCTGGAAGATTTTTGATTCCTGCTTCAATTTCTTTGGTAGTTATCAGTCTATTCAGGTTTTTTTTATTCTTCCCAATTGAGCTTTGGAAGCTTGTATTTTTTCTAAGAATATGTCTAAGTTGTCCAGTTTGTTGGAATAGAGTTGTTCATAGTATTTTTTCATAATCACTTGTTTTTCTGTGTTGTCAGTTGTTACTTCACCTCTTTCATTTCTGATTTTGTTTATTTGTTTTCTCTGTCTTTGCTTCTTGGTGAGCCTGAATAGAGGTTCATCAATCTAGTATATTCTTTCAAAGAACCAGCTCTTGGTTTTATTGATCTTTTGTATTGTTTTTTTCTATGTTATTTATTTATACTCTGATCTTTATTATTTCCTTCCTTCTGCTTATTCTGTGCTTTTCTTGTTGCTCTCTATTTCTTTGAGTTGTAGGGTTAGGTAATTTACTACCATTTTTTCTTTCTTTTTTAAGGTAGGCTTGTAGAACTATGAACTTCCCTCTCAAGACTGTTTTCACTGTGTCCCATAGATTTTGAATTGTTGTGTTTTCATTGTCATTTATTACCAGGATGATTTTTATTTCTTCTTTGATCTCGTTGGTAACTGGATCATTGGTTAATAACATGCTTTTTAGCCTCTAAGTGTTTGATTTTTCATTGTTTTTATTGTAGTTGATTTCTAATTTTTTGCCACTGTGGTCTGAGAAGATGCTTGATATGATTTCTATCTTCTTGAATTTGAAGAGACTTTGCCTATGTCCCAATATGTGGTCTATCTTTGAAAATATTTTGTGTGCACTGGAGAATAATGTATATTCTGTAGCTTTGGGAGGAAATTTTCTGAAGATGTCAATTAAGTTCATCTGATTTAGTGAGTCATTTAGGATTGAAGTTTCTTTGCTGATTTTTTGTTTAGAGGATTTATCCAGTAGTGCCAGTGTGGTATTAAAGTCCCCTGCCATGACTGTATTGTTGTCGATCTCGCCCTCGAGATCTTCCAGAAGTTTTTGTTTGTTTGTTTGTTTGTTTGTTTTAATGTATTTGGATACTCCTGTATTGTTTGCATATATGTTTACCAGAGTTATATCCTCTTGTTCAATTGCTCCCTTTAGTATTATGAAGTGGCCTTCCTTATCTCTTCTTATGGCCTTCACTTTGAGGTATAATTTGGTGGATATAAGTATTGCTACCCCAGCATTTTTTTCATTTCCATTCGTCTGAAAAATTTTTTTTTTTACCATTTCTTCATTATGAGTTTGTGTGAGTCCTTTGTTCTGAGGTGGGTCTCTTGTAGAGAGCAGATATATGGGTCATGTTTTCTTATCCATTCAGCTACCCTATATCTTTTGATTGGGTCATTTAATCCATTTACATTTAAGGTTATTTTTGATAGGTACTTATTTATTGCCATTATAATTCTTTACACCTGTGTTCCTTCTTCCCTTACTAGTTCTTTTTATAGCAGTGACTTTAGCATTTGTTTCATTGCTGGTTTGGTGGTAATAAACTCACTTAGCCCTTTTTTTGTCTAAGGGAAGCTCCTGATTTCACCTTCAATTTTGAATGATACCCTTGTTGGGTATAGTAATCTTGGACTCACTCCCTTGTTTTGCATCACTTTGTATATTTCATTCCATCCCCTTCTGGCCTGATTATTTCTGTTGAGAAATCAGTTGATAATCTAATGGGAGATCCCTTGTAAGTAACTTTCTGTCTCTTTCTGGCAGCCTCTAAGATTCCTACTTTGTCGTTGGTGTTTGTCAATTTAACTATGATGTATCTTGGTGTTGGTCTTTTTTGGGTTCATCTTATTTGGGAATCTGTGAACTCTTTGGACTTGTGTGGGATTTTTTTCTTCCCAATATCAGGGAAGTTTTATTTATTCTTGGTTCTTCTTCATTTCCTCTTGATTTTTATACATGCTGTTGAATATGTCTTCCATCCTCTTCAGCGTCCTCATGACCATTGCTCTGAATTCTTTCTCTGACAAATTGTTTGCCTCCATTTCATTAACTTCCTTTTCTGGTGATTCCTCCTTTTCTTTTGGACAGGGACTGTTTCTTTGTCTTCCCATTTTCACTCCTCTCAGGGTGCCTCGTTATGTGCCTCACTCTCTACCACATTGACCAAAAGGCACAAAATACAACTCAATAATACATGACACAGAGGGAACAAAACATGAGTGTATTCACAACACTGATAACCTCAAATAAAGGTGTCCACCAGAGATAAGAGACTTAGGGGAGAAAAAAGAGCACAACAATAATATTGAGAACAGAAAAAAAATGTAAGAGAGAAAAAAAAAGTAGGGGAAAGTATATGTATATGGGGGAAAATGTCACAAAACCAGCAACTAAACCAAAAAATGCAAACAACAAACACCCAGGAAAAAAGGACTGGAGATGAATCTGAAGAGGCAGAGCTTATTTCCAGAATGTCCAGAAATTGAATGAATAGGGGAATGTCCACAATTCAGTATAGAGGAGGTAGAAAGAGAATGAGTATATAAGAAGAAAAGTGAAAAACAAAATACTTAATAATAATAAAAAAATTCCTTTTCTTTAATCTATCTATCTATCTATCTATCTATCTATCTATCTATCTATCTATGTATTCATTCATCTGTTTTTGGAAAAGGAGACTAGAGTAGGGTGCAAATAGGCCTGAGTTTGGTGAGTGAAACTAAGCTCTTAGTAGAAGAGAACAAGTGAGGAGAGGAAAAACAAAAGCATAAAATAAAAAGAAAAAGCAAACTAACAAACAACAACAATAAGAAAAAGTATGGTTAGCAAAGAAAGAGAAGGTGCATGGACTTGGGGCAAGGGAAAGGAAAGTAGATATATGTGTAAGCCAACAGAGACTACTAAAATAGTAATTTGTCAATAGAGCAGATAAAGAAGATCAATTTTTAACAAGGAGTAAAAAGAAAGGAGAGAGAAAAACTAAAGCAGGGACAGAAGAGAAACAGGATGAAAAAGGGGCCAGTGAGGAAGAAAGTGTTGGCATAAAGGAAAAATGAGATAGTGCAAAATAATGATAAAACACAATAATAAAATAAAAATAGAATGTATAGCACTAATCAATAAAAAATAAAAATAATAATAATCTGTATGAAAACCTAAGTGATCGGCCATTCAATAGCTATGATGCACACCAACCACCAGGGGCCAGATGCTCAACACAGGAGCTGATGAGCGACAGCAACCTTGCAGAGTGACCTCTCACACACTGGGACCCCTTGAGGCATGTCAGACTGCTGGTCTTGGCCTGATCCCTGCAGGCCAGGCTGAGGGATCCTACCAGTGCATGAATCCTACCAAGTCTCCAATAATATATATATATATATATATATATATATATATATATATATATATATATATAAAGAAAAAAATTAGTTTCCTAAGTAAAAGATAAAAAAGTGAAGTAGTTAAATTTGTTTGCTTCAGGTGAGTATTTAATGTCCCATGGGAGCTGGTCTAACACACCTCTCCGCTGTTCTGTCTGCCACATCTCAGCTTCCTGCTAGATAGTCAACACTGTGTTGAAGCTCCCAGTGATCCAATGCTCTTCTGTTTCAGATGCCACAGCCTTGGTTTCAGCCAGGTGGGACCACTCTGTCTGCTTTGTTGTCTGCCTGCTTTCAGTTGTATTTACACAAATGTGTATTTCTGACATGGCTTCTAGGTGGCAGTGTTTCTGTATTAGTTTCTGGGATGAAATGGCCCCTTAACCCAGTCTCCCAGGGCTCCCTATGAGTATTTGGAATCTTATCTTCCCTACTGAGCTCAAGGTTGGGTGTGGCTGCACTGCTAAGAGGGGCTGGCTCTTCAGGAGAAAAATGTCTGTTCAGAGTTGGAGGGATCAGACTATCCCACAGCTGGCTTTTTGGTTACCTCTCCCTATTTTTCTCCCCAGCCTCCACAAAACCATCTTTCCCTGCACTGAAGCCTAGGTGAGTGTTTGTGATTGAAAGATCCTGGGTTTAGTGGGTAAAAGCAAGGACATTATAAAGACAGAGCAACCATGCCTCTGCGCCTGTTTCTCCCCCTGGGACTGCATGGCAAGTGCAGAGCTTTAGGGTACCTTTCTGGGCACAGCCTCCCATGGCTATGGGTTTAGATCTACAGTAAGGTGACCAGTTTTAAAGCGGTACCATTGACGGGGGGGTTCTTTTTATATTTTCTTTATTATTATTATTATTATTATTATTATTGCTTAGAATATTACAAAGAGTAATCGGGACTTTTTAAAAACGCCACAGGATGCAGGACATCATGGAAAGGCACCAACAGGTGAGTGTGTGTGGACTACTAAATTCTGGGCCAGTCCAATTATCCTTTCCTACTGACTCTGAGGTTTAGTATCTGTGGGCCTGCACTTTTATTTTTTATTGATATCTTACAGAGAGGAAGGGAGAGGGACAGAGAGTCAGAAACATTGATGAGAGAGAAACATCGATCAGCTGCCTCCTGCACACCCCCTACTGAGTATGTGCCTGCAACCAAGGTATATTCCCTTGACCGGAATCGAACCTGGAACCTTTCAGTCCGCAAGGGCCTGCACTTTTAAACTGCCAGTTTAAAGGAAGCTTGCAGTTTCCCCAATGCACAAAGACACCTAGGAAGCAAGCTAAAGGCAGAGGCGCTACAATTTAACCTATGCTGTGCTAACAAAATCAAGAGCTCTGGCTGGTAACTGCCTTCTCCCAAGGAAGGACACTGCTAATTCATAGGCTCAGTCTATCTATGCCTAAAGGGTTGTGCCTTCATTGAGCTTTTCTAATTCATAGAGGTGCCATATAGTCTAGTAGAGGCCCTGGTGAAAATTCAAAACCAAGTCTGTCTGAGTCTAAAGCCTGTGTTTTTCGATCTTTACTCAGAAAGTTGAAATAATATCTAATTCAAACATTGACATATAGAGATAGACAAGAATTTAGGCTCTCAAAGGTTAAGAGACCTGCACATGGTCACACAGTACAGATTTAAGCCTAGAATCCAGAACTAATACTAAATCCAGGGCTGCTTGTACTTTCAAAAAAGCTCAGTCTGAAGGTATCATACAGTTCATTTCTGGGGGGAAAAGGAGCCCTGTAATTTCACAAATTGGTATGTCTCCTGGCCTGAACACACACTGTCTAGACAGATTCTTTTAAGAAGCTGAAAATGTATTTTCAGCATTAATTTATTTTTGCAAAGTTCTTTTACAAGCCCTGCTATAAATATATGGTAATTCTTCCTTTAATTCAAGGCTGGTAGATGTTGTAGCTTATTCTCAGATTCCAACCTTGAATTTGTGGGTGATAATGTGACATAGGGGCATGAACATGGGTTAAAGTTGGATGAATGTTGGTTCTATGTATTTCCCATGGTAGTTTTATAACTCTAGGTAGGACATTTAACTCCACTGAAATGTGTAACCCTCCTCCCACTAAACTGTAAATCATGAATATTTTCCATGTCGTTATTCTTTTACATCATTATTTTTATGTCTGTGTAATACTAATTGTGTAACTCAACCATCTAGTTTAATGAGTCTCCTATTAATGATTAGATGTCTGGTCTGTTTCTCATATCTATGATACTTACCCTTGTAACTCTATCTCTCTGAGACCCATAATTTTGAATGTTATTTTCAAATAGCATCTTCGCATTCCAGATATCATTAGCTCAGAAATTTCTAAATATGAAAAATAAAAATAAAAATAATAATTACTGTTTATTGAATATTTCCATGTGCAAGTTCCTTTCTAAGAAAATACTTTGGATTAGGAAATTTTCAAGGTAAGTATCAGCAGTGGTCCACCCCAACTAGAGAAAAATCCATTAAGGCTCTTGTGGAAACTGTGGCTGTGATCAGCATAGCCTCTTGGTGTCCTGAACAGGAAAACTTCATAGTAAAATAAAATCCCAGCAAATCAATTGACTTGTCAAATGAGTGTCTTCCATGTTGGCATACTGGCATCTAGAGAGCACAGTTTTCATTTTGTTATATTTTATGATGAATCCTTCTAGATCATCTCATTGTTCTTCTTGGCATTACTCCTAGTTGGAGATACTAAAAAAGTATCATTAACATAAAGGAAGAAAACTTATTTTCCACCTTCCATGCCAGAACAGCATATGTTTGATTCATCTATAAGTGGCAGCAGATAGTCAAAGACAAAGTTAAAGGAGTGTCAAAAGCTTAGTCCTTATTTTGCTTCTCAAACTATTACTTAAGTTGTTATTAATTTATCTTCTCAGAAATCTCCAGAATATTTGTGTATCCTTCCTAGTGGCCAGAAAATGAAATAACAGAAATTCACTCTGAGACCAGCTACCATAAGGAAGATGCCAGCAAACATGCTCGGAATGAAATAACTGTACAAGTTCCTCTTTTACTCCTTACCTAAACCTCAAAATTCTGTTTATGTCCATTCTAGATCCTGATTTCTTTGATTGTATTTTTAAATTATGCAACTACATGGATTGGCTGTCCCATTCACCTAAGTTTCTGGCTTTGAAAAGATTGTGGTAACACTTAACATGAGATTTATACTCTTAACAAATTTTGAAGTGTACAGTATGATATTGCTAACTACAGGCACTATGTTGTATGTCAGATCTCTAGAATTTATTCATCTTTCATAAAATCAGGTTCTTGGTTCCAGACTAGAGGAAGTTTGGCCTAATTATGTCATGTACATGTTGCCATCATATATATCATGTTTGCATATCCTTTCAAACACACACCTTCTGCATGCCAATAACAGCAGAACTATTTTATTTTATTTTTTAAATGATTTTTTATTGATTTCAGAAAGGAAGGGAGAGGGAGAGAGATAGAAACAACAATGATGAGAAAGAATCATTGATTGGCTGCCTCCTGCATGCCTCATACTAGGAATCAAGCTCAGAACCCAGGTATGTGCCCTGACTGGGACTCGAACCATGACCTCTCTATCATATGTTGACACTCAACCACTGAGCCACACCAGCTGGGCAGCAGAGTGATTTTAAATGACAGGATTTACCTGGAGTCTTTTAGAGCACTACTAAAAATTTTGGTACATTTCCAACCTGGTCTTCCCTGTACATCTCTACCACAAGATTTGGAGATCCCAGCTGAGGAACCTATGATAATAACTCATCATTTTAGAGTATAGATCTGTACAATTATTCATTCATTCATTCAGCAAATATTTCTGCAGCATCTGGTATGACCCAATTCACCAGTAATAAGAATTAGAAATTTAATTTGCTGAATTAATTGGGAAGTTAGTAAGCTTCAAATAAGACCATTTAAGGCTTGTTAACATATGGAGAGTTGAAACCAGAGAGATGATATTCACAGAAATAGAATGCCGAGAGAGAAGAGATAGAGGTCAATGAAGGAGGTTTGGGACCACCTAGAGTTAAGTGAGTGGTGTATATGTAAAAAAGAAATTCTGAAACACACATAGTGAGTTAGAGGGAAAATGATTTTGCTTGTTGTTCCTAGCTATGGCACAAGTGAAAATCTGACAGAGAGTACTGATCAAGATTTATAAGCCAAACTATTATTTTTATCTGTGACAATAAAACTGAGCTATTTTTAATCTTATAATGATAAAATTCTTTCCTATCTTCAAAGATATTTTGTTACTAATGAAATAATATAGATTATGTTTGTGTCACTTCATAAACAATGAAAGTGAACTCACAAATGAGTAGCAATTGTTTCATATATAATTAGTTGATCATCAAAATATTGTGCACATATTTCAGAGCTAAAATCTGAAAATAGATGTTAAGAAAATAAATTTTAACCTCAACCACCATCCCTGAGATATTTTCTATATGATTTTAAAAATTCCCTTGTCTGCCAGCTAATTTGCTAATGTTCATATTTTTATACATCATTTGGATAGTATCTAAGCCAATGAGAAGTAATTTTGGTCATTGGTGAGATTACTTAACTAGGTGAACACAAGCCAAATCTTTGCTTTAGCTGACAGTTACCCAATTTTGAATTTCAGAAGTCTATGTTATGGATTTAAGTCATGTGTTTCATCTGTAGAGCTGTACATCTGGAGTTATTTGCAAGATTTGCACCTTGCATTTTGCTGCTGATTCCGATTCTAGCTGGAGTGGCAGAGTGTTTAGGAGACCCTAGAGGTCTATTTGTAGATTAAGAACAGAGTCTAGCATCTAAATATAAGATAAGAGGAAGGATGGGTCAGAGGTTACAGTGACCCTCAGGAGACATGGATATTTAACAAAATTATAGCCATAGAAAAACAGAAGATGCTTATTCTCACTCCTACCAAAACTGCTGTTGCCTTTGTGGATGTCACAACATTCATGATGTACCTCAGAGGAATATTAACCATCTTTTATGGTAATGTGTCCCTTATCTTCAGTTCCTTAATGATTAGGGCTCAAATCTAGAGTGTGGCTGGGCTATGGAATTTAGTATAGGCCTCACACAGACGTTTAATAAGCTGTATACAAATATTCTGGAGATTACACTTTTCTTTCTTCATAAGTTTTTTCTGTAATTTTGTTCATTTAAAAGATTTGTTGCACAAGTAATAGTAAAACAATATTAAATATTTGGCTTGAAGAGATGGCAGGATAATGGATGGTTAAAAAATAGTTCATCCGTTTCTGTTAATTTTCTGTTTCTTTGCTGTGAGTATCTTGATATACTTTTCATAATATTCTGTGATAAGCAATAAATTGTAAAATATTCCTATTTTTTAAATGGATTCAATGGGAAAATTGGATTACTTTATAGAGATTAACACTAAAGCCTATTTAGTTGATATGCCAGCCTTGTCTTTAAAAATATTTTTATGATATGGGAAAGTGTGCCCTTTCCTCTTTCTAGATGGGGCAGTACATACTCCTGATGCAATGATTAACTGGATTTGCTAGTCTAGTAGAAGAAACATTCAGCTTCAAGTGCACTGTGTCATGGAAGAAATTCAGGGTGGGGTCATGACATGTAGTTTCAGTTTCTGGCTCTGCCATTTACTTATTGTTTGATCTTGGACTTGGATTGAGTCCCAGTTTCCTCGAGTAAAATGAGAGAAATTATGCTAGATGAGCTCAGAATGCTACTTTGGTTCAAATTACCATGCTCAGTCATGGAGCTGAGCTCTATTGCTCTTATAGAGCAAAAACATTAGAAATAGATTATCCTACCATTAGTAAATATCCATGCACATAGGCATAAACTAATAGTGTTTAAGAGAACAGGTTCTGGAACTAGCCTGTTTGGGTCTGAATCTTATCTCAAGGCATATAACTGTGAGGTCCTCAGCATCTCTATGCCTCTTTTTCTCACCTGTCAGCTGGGTATAATAAGGTACCTAGTTGTCTGGTTGTTTTAAGGATAAAATAAGTAAATGTATATAAAGCCTGCAGATTTAATAATTGATTATAAACAAAGTGCTAATTTTTTTCAAGTAGTCAAGTTACATGGTATCTATTCAGACCATATAATTCAGCAGTCTTTTTTTTTTTAATCTCTGAAGACATGTAGAAAAAAGAGGGCTATATTTAATTTTTTTACCAGAAGACTTTTATTCATCAGAAAAATAATAGTCTCTCCTTATAAGATTATTCTAATGCTAATCATTTTATTGAGGAAATGGTATTCTAATTTACTACTTATTTCTTTTAAATAATAATAGCTTGGGTAATTATTTCATTTCTTTAAGACCAGGTTTGATAAATTGGCAACCGCATTCCATTATCACTTATATTTTAGGAAAACATTTTCCTACATTTGGAGGAGATATTTGATTGTTTTTCCCCAGAGACTTGACTCTCATGGACCCTCGGCTGGGCTCTCAGCTGGAAGTAGGCACATTTGGGTCAATGCAGGTTCTGAGTCTCCACTTGTCCAGAGTAATCTTTGGCAAAACCTTGAGACACTTTCAAACTCTTTTAGCCTGTTCGGGTACCAACATTTCTCATGTAATTATACTCAGAAAACAGGATAATAGGGACTTTCCATGAAGGGTCATTTAAAAAAATATCTTTATTGTTGAAAGTATTACAGATGCCTTCCTTTTTTCTCGTTGACCTCCAGTCACCCAGCAGCATTGATATCAATCCACCCCTCACCATTGACCCCTGTCCATCTCACAACAAGTGCTAATGGGCACTTTGGCTATTTTCAGATCTTAGTTATTGTAAATTGTGCTGCTATGAACATAGGGGTGCATATATTCTTTATGATTGGTGTTTTCAGGTGTTTTAGTATATATTCCTAGAAGTGGGATTACTGGGCCAAATGGCAGTTCCATTTTTAATTTTTTGAGGAAACTCCATACTGTTTTCCATAATGGCTGCACCAGTCTGAATTTCCACCAGCAGTGCACCAGGGTTCCTTTTTCTCCTCATCCTCCCCAAACCTTGTAATTTGTTGATTTGTTGATGATGGCCATTTTGACAGGTGTGAAGTAATACTTCATTGTCATTTTATCTCTCTGGTAATTAGTGACTTTGAACATGTTTTCATATGTCTCGGCCTTCTGTATGTCCACTTTGGAGAAGTACCTATTTAGGTCCTTTGCCCATTTTTAAATTGGATTGTTTGTATTTCTTTTGTTAAGTTGTATGTGTTCCCTATATATTTTTGATAGTAACCTCTTATCGGATGTATCATTGGCAAATATGTTCTTACATACAATGGGCTTCCCTTTCATTTTGTTGATAGTTTCTTTTGTTGTGCAAAAGCTGTATTAGGTAGATCTGCTATGACTCCAAGTCTCTGGTGCAGCACAATGTTAGACACTGTGACTGTCCCTGAATACCCTCATTTGAGCTATTAGCAATCCACACCTTGTGTCTCCCTCTGCATGTATGATTATTCCAAGCTATAGTCTTCATGTAGTAGAATAGGTCTCTCAGCATTTCTTGGGTTACTTTTGCATACCAGGTACTGTGCTGGGCCAGCATGTACAGAGATGAAAAAAAACAACCAAGCCCTACTAGGCATGCCCTTTCCTTCCTCTTTTGAATTGGACATTGATTTTTTTTTCTTTCCAATGTACATTGCCCTTCACTTGGCTATGGCTGTGACTTTTAAGATTTATGCACCTGTCAATTTGAAAATAATAGTACTTTCTTCCAGAACTGTGTCTAGGAGCTTGTTTCATCTGTTCTTCTTATTTCACTGCTGATTTTCCAGTACCCAATGTGTAACATACATAATTACTACAATATTTTTTACTATATTTCATATGATGTATTTTACATCCCCATTATTATTTTGTAACTACAGATCTGTCTTAATTCCTTGTTCCTTTTTAGTTTAGTACTCAGAGGACTTTAGTCCTTAAGACTGCTCCATGATGAAATTCAGGATGCTATCTCTTTTGTCACAAGTGAAAAGGCCCATTGTGGAAGTGGAGATGGGAAAGGAGAATCTACAAATTATGGGCAAATATGCTAGCCTCCTTACCCTCTGGAAAGTCAGATGTGTACTCAAACTTGTAAATCTCTAGTCTGGTGTACTCCTGTCTCATTTTACTGATGGGTCCACTAAGACCTCGAAAGAAGCCTGGACTCATCCAACATGGCAATGCTTGTAGACCAGTGGTAGAACCAATAGTGGAATATAGGCATTTTGGTTTCCCAGCTAGTGTATGTCCAGCCCTGTTATGTCTCATCAATCCATCCTACATTTAAGTGACTATAGTCTTTTTAGGCAGCCACCAGGGTGGTTTCTCATAGAATATAAGATGTCTGACCTTGACATTTCATCACAGGGAAGTATTTGTACACAGAAAACTGAAGAATGGTAGATGTTTGTGTCTGCTCTGACATTACTTTCAGGTTAAGTGGGTAGGATTGCCACTGCTTTTTTCAAAAGCCTGTAATTTGCCCTGACCAGGTAGCTCAATTGGTTAAAGCACCATCCTGACACTCCAAGGTTGTGGGTTTGATCCCTTGTCACAACATATAGAAGAATCAACCAATGAATACATAATTAAGTGGAACAATCAATGTTTCTAAAATCAGTCAACAAATATTTTTTAAAAAGTAGCTGAAAATACTGTGCCCCAAAGCCTGTAATTTAGCAAGCCTGTCCCATGCTAGTTGGAAAAGGCACTGTACCATGGGGTCAAAATCTCTTAGTGTTTATCAATTTTTTGAACAGTTTGTTATTTACCTCATTTATTAGTCTCCTAGTCTCCTGGATTAAATTGTTAGGTCTCTTTTTTTTCCTTTATTGATTAATATATTACAAATGTGACCTTATCCTTTTAATGTCCTCTTGTCCCCCCACTCCTGCCCTCACCCTCACCCCCTGTTGTCCGCATCCATCCCTTATGCTTATATGCATGCATACAAGTCCTTTGGTTGATCTCTCCCCCACACCTAGGTCTCAAAGTACATAAAATCTGTATTTTATTTATTTATTTATTTCATAGTCCTCTGAAACATTCAGTATTATGGTATATGAATGTCTCTGGAGTTAAACTGCCTAGATTCAAATATTGGGTCTGCTGCCTGCCAGCAGTGTGATTTGGACAAAATACCAACCTCTCAATATTTTGGTTTCCCCTTCTGTAAAATGGGTTGTAAGGATTAAGTATGTGATATAAGTCAAGTATACCTGGTATAATTATAGTAGGTACTCAATAAATGTTAGCTATTGTTGTCATTACTGTTGATTGAAACCATCAAGTTATCTCTATAAGAAAATCAGGAAGTGAGACCATGGAGAGTAAACAGGTTCAAAAGTACATTAAATTCACCCAGAGGCAAGCTCTGAGGGAGAGAGGGCTGAACAGTGTTATGGAAATCTCATCAAGTCACCTATGAAATAATGGTTTAGAATAATGCTGTGCAATGGAAACTTCTATGATGACAGAAATGCTCTATATCTTCACCATATGGCTCTTGAGCATTTGAAATGTGGCTAATCCTAATGAGAAATTGAAATTTTCATTGTATGCAATATTAATTAACCCACAGTTAAATTTAAATAACATCATGTTGCTACTGGAAACCATTTTGGCAGTACAGTTTCAAGACATGCTTTATTTTTGTCAGAACTTAAATCTTTGAGTTGTAAGTCAGCTTCAATTGCAGTAAAGTTAAACCTTACTCGAGGATATTGAGTGCCATGTGATTAGTAGCAGTAACTTAGAATTAGGGGCCATTTCCAAGTGAGACTTCATATGTTACCACCTTCATCTCTATCTGTAGCTATGCTCCTCTTTCTTACTTTTCCTCTGTATTCCCCTCCATCATTCTTCCTTGCTTTCCTATGGCCAGGGAAATATATTTTGAGTGCATATGTAGTTAACTCCTTACCAATTAAGTCCCAATTAAGGTCAATAAGTATTGATGAGGAAATGTATTAGAACACCTGTGGTGCAAAGAAACATTTTCCCACACTATTTTAATATGAAAAGTTACTCTCCATCAATTTAAGATTGATTTAATTTGTCTATGAAGTAGTAGATCATGGGCAAGATCATTGAAGAGTTTGTGCACTGTCAGCAAAGGTTTCCACCATTTACCAGAGCTAGGTTCAGATGATATTTCAATACTTTCTTCATCTTATAAAACATTATATTTTCAAAGCTTAACTATTCCTTTAAGGGAAATAGAAACTAAATATGAGTCAAGAAAGTGAATTGTGCTTATTATATTTGAAAGGTGAAGAGAGGAACTAGCCCGACCACATGAACTGAGAATGGTGCATATTGTTATTCATGCTTTGTTTTGTGCCACTATTCACCATGTGAACAAAGTTACAGACCTTCTATAACAACCCCTTCTGCATTTCAAATATCCAGTTTAAAAGAGTTCATTGGTAGTATTTTGAGCATTTGAAATGTGTACTGAGTCATAGTTAATGTCTGAAATGGCTTGAACATTTGCTATTGTAAAGAAGCTATTTTGTAGAGTGTTGTAAAACCTCTTTTTATCTGTGGAACCCATCCATATGAAAATTATAACTTTAGCAACTTTCTCTGGAGAAAATTGTGACTCTGACCTTTTATCTCAATTGACTATGGAGAAGAGGACCATAGTTTTAATGAATCCAAAATGTGTTTATTTTCTTAATTGATTTTTAGAAGGAGAAGAAAGGAGAGGGAGAGAGAAAAGCATCGGTGTGAGAGCAAAACATCAATTGGCTACCTCCTGTACGCCTCTACCTGGGATCAAGCCCACAACCAGGGCATGGAGCCTGACAAGGAATCTAACTGCCAACCTTTCCATGCATGGGACAACCAACTGAGCCATACCAACCAGGGCAGTGATCATTTTCTTTATGCAAAATGTCATTCTTTCTGATTCCTAATAGCCCACCTTAATCCATTTCCAATGGCCATTTTTAAAGAGCATTCTCAGAAATAATTTTTGTTTTCTTGAAAACAGAGGTAACTGTTGTAAATTCTCACATATTTTCATAGAGAAAAATGTATTTATTAAAGCTAATTCCCTTGGGAAGTTACAGAAAAGTGGGTCTTACTTTGGAGTGAACCCTAGGGCCTAGGAGCTTTCCTGAGTCCTGTGCTTAACACAGGTCATACAGAGTTGAAAGCCCATACTAAAAACAACAGTTGCCAGTGAATGGCCGTGAATGCAAGGCCAGGTATTTTTTTCCTACACAGAGAGAGCTAGAAGTATCCAATGAACAGTGGTCCAAAAATCTAATACAGCAGGTTCCAGACAGCTCCCTCAAATCCTGTTTTCCTATACTGCAGGTTCTTCAATAATACCTTTTCTCTATATATCATTTTATTTTAACATTGAGATTATGTCATAGGAATTTATCTCTTTATATAAATTCACAATTAGTGTATGGTAAAAATTGGTTTTGTTATATTTCATTTAGCTTTAACCTGCAGAACCTATCAATGGCAAGTGAGGACTTACTGCTGCCTTCCCAATATGCATAGTAATCTTGCCCTTTGTTGTTCTCAAACTTCTCTACTTCCCTGTCTCACAGCCTAAAAGTCAAGTCCTTCATGAGTTTGCTCTTTCCCTCATTTCCAGCCTTTCTTCTCACTATTCTGCCCTCCTGAACCGATTTCAGTTCTTTGTCATCCACCATGTGTTTTTGCCATTTCCACTTGCTCACATTCTTTCTCCAAGATTTGTTGTCTCCTCTGGTTCTGGAGGGCAAAGAACTATCCATGTTTGTAATCCAAGTTTGAATCCTACATCTGCCAAGGAAACTTCTCAGAGTCATAGACACATTAAAGGGCTTTTTTTCTCTAGTCCTCTGGAACTTTGACACCATGGTATAGTAGAAGAGCTGGATTTCAATCCCAGCTCTGTCATTTGCTAGGTGTGTGATTTTTCACAATATATTTAACCTCCCTTTCTGAGTCTGTGCCTTAATCTTAAACATGGAGATAATAATGACTTCCCTGCACATGTCACAGGGTTGCTATGAACCTCAAAGAATACAATCATGTGACTGCTCTCAGTATACAAGGAAATGCCATGAACACAGGCAGTTTGTTAATCCAGTCCCTGGGCACAATATCAGAGTGTCCCAGAAATTGCAACCTTTAGCCTTCAAACTCTACTTTCCAGACTGCATCTGGCACTGGAAGAGGCATGTAAATCTTTAGTCACACTGCATGTTTTGATTTAGGGTTTGAAAGTCAGGGTGGCTATAATCATAGCACTTGCTTACAATAGATAGTGAGTTCTATGAGGACAAGAATTGGAACTGACTTATCTTTGTGTTTTCCATAGTGCTTAGCACCATACTGATGCTGGTACATAGAATGTGTTCATTTTCACAGTTTCATTTAGTGAGCTATGTGGTGAATGCTAAAAACCTCTAATACATGTAGATGAAATCCCAGCGATTAGAGCCCATAACCCATATGTGCCAATCTGACATATTATTAACTTGCCCTCTTTCCTTAGCATTCCTACAGAGTTGAGGGGTTCTTCTAACCTTTATTAAATATTTAAGAGTTGAAGACTTAGGAGGAGATAATAACTCAGTGAAAAGTGTGTTGAGAGGTGAGAATGGGTCTCAGAGTAGAGACTTGGCAGAATTATAGAGACCTGGCTTCTGCAGGGCAGCAGACTTGTTTCAGTCCTTGTTCTCAGGGTCAAAGGATTCTAATCAGCTTGTGTTATAAAATGAACTGAATGACACCAGCTAGATTTATTATGTATCATACTCAGACTCTTTTAACCAACTCATCATGTACGTAGCAATTAACAGTAAAGAGACATTGGCAATCTAGTTCTGTTAACATCATAGTCTTTTCAGCTTATATTTTCTCCAGCTTTTCTCTATTCTGTCTTCTCCAATTCTGTATTCACCCAACTCCTGGCCTCTTACCCCTATTACTCTTTCTAGTTCTGAAATCACCTATTGATGTGGCTTCGATACTCAGGGGAAATAGGAGGCTCAGTCTTCAGTTTTTTTTTTCCTCTGGATCAATCCAATTCATAGTGCTTCAGCGTTCAACTCCAGCACTGGCCGATGTCATAAGCTCTTCTGCATTTCCTCCCCTACTGAGGCCAAGGAAGCACCTGTAAGGAAAGTAGCAAGTACTGGGTCTGATGACCATTTGGGGCTCTATATCCTAGAGGCAATAAATGATCTAGTTGCCTTATACTTTTCCCTTTCAGATGAGTTCATGATTTCACATGCTGTTTTAGGACCTGAAGTAGGGTACCTCTGGCCCACTGTGCTAGCTTGCGACCAGGAATTGCTATCTGAATGAGCTCTGTGGTTATACAAATCCTCCATGCTTTAACTCTGGTGGTTTCTTTTACTTGCTACATGAAACTTCCACTCAGTTATAACATTCAGGAATAAACATTTACTGAATTGAATATATACCATTCAGTGTTATAATACTTTATGTCTCATGGATTTCTCTATTTGTACAGCAAGCTTTTGAAGGCAGCATGCTTTTGAAGTTAAAAAAAAAGTAAATAAAAGTTTTGCAGGCATTATACAAGTTAATCACTGATTCATGTGATTCTGTTAATGTGCTCAAGATAATATAGGGGTGGACAAAAGTAGGTTTACAGTTGTGAGTACATGAAACACAGTTTATTCTTGAATTATTATGTATTAATTATTGTGTTATTTTCCATATGTACAACTATAAACCTACTTTTGTCCATCTCCTATATTCAAAACACTCAGCATTTAATGAGCATTTACTATGCGATAGACTGAATTAAGTGTTTTACATGTAACATTTTATTTGATTCCATCACTATTCCCTAAAACCTAGGTACTGTTATTCCCACTTAACAATGAGGAAAATGAGGTCTTGGAATTCAGATAAGTAACTTGCCAGAAACCACACAGTTAATGAGTACTGGAGTCAGGAATTAAATATATCTCTGTTTGACTTCAGGGCTTGGCAACATGCTATCCTATGTGTAACCTGGAAACACTGGTGTGGTGGGTCTTTGTGGTCAGTTCTGATAAACCTTGCATATGCTGTGTTGCAGTATATAGAAATGTTCTAGTTTTGAAGTGAAGGGTAATAAGTGCACCATGAACCCAATGAAATTTGTTACTAGCTGAAGCAAGGTTGTTGACTTTTACTCTTAATATTATGTGATCATTACTTAAGCATCTAAATGTAATATTTACCTAAAATTTCTTAACTGTAGTACCTAAAATGTTTAATTCATTGCCATATTTGAAAATAAGATTTGATTGCTGCAACAAGTGTGGATAACAGGTGGGAGCTTGGAGGAATCTGAAAAGCTGGGTGAAAACTCAAGTAGATAAGTGTCAGTTTAGAAGTGATCTGTCAATTTCCAAGTACACTGGTCACTAGCAAATATTGTGGGCCAAGTTAGTGATTTGTGGGAATAGAACTTTCCTCTGAAGGTGTATTGGTAGAAGTAGAAATACTTTTTTAAAATTTTGTATGTCTTTTTTACTTATAATTATGTTATGAACACATTTTTGTGTTAATCAACTAAAATTTAGGTAATTATTTTAACAGCTATAAGTATTCTATCAGTTTAATGAACCATCATTTCACTATTTCACTGCTCCTCTATTTTACTTAATAATGTGTATTTATTTATTTATTTATTTATTTATTTATTTATTTATTATTTTCAATTACAGTTTACATCCAATATTATTCTATTAATCTTGAATGTATAGCATAGTAATACAGTGGAAGTACTCTTGAACTAGAAGCATTGTGGAAAGCTCTGTGTTAAAGGCTTTCAGGGAAGGCTGTTTGTAGGAACATCTAAAATATCACTGTTTCTGTAGCCTACCAAACCCTAGACAGAGGAACTCCTCCCCCACCTATTTCATTAAGAGGAACAGTATAGGAGAATAGACATAGCATTGGCTATGACAGGGAGAACATACAAATCCCAGCTGCCTGACTCACTGTAAAAAAGGGTTTGAGCCCTGACTGGTTTGGCTCAGTGGATAGAGCATCGGCCTGTGGACTCAAGGGTCCCAGGTTCGATTCCAGTCAAGGGCATGTACACAGTTAGTTGACCATGTCACTTTTCTTTTAAGTCTTTCAATGGCTCCCTGTTGCCTATACAACTTCGTAGAATGATATACAAAGCTATGCTCAGTTTATTTCTCTATATCCAGTTTTAACTCCCATCATCCTTGTTTTTTTCTCAGTCATACAAAAATGCTTATAATTCCAGAATATAGCATTCATTCATTCAATGGGTGTTTTTGTACAGAGACTATACTGCAGTGAACAAAAGAGACAAAAGTAACTTTCTTAATAGATTTATATCCTTACTGGGCAAAAAAACAATAAACACATACATTATTTCTACAACTTATTTATATGTCCATATAACCTTTCCTCTGTAGATAGTTCCTACTCCCCTTTCAAGAATCAGCATTATGTCTTAGCATTATGTCTTAGGTAGATTTCAGCCTGCTTTCATCTTTTTTGTTCTGTACTTTTGCTTACTTTCAGTATATTGTCTGCTTTGCTATTGTTTCTCATTATTTGCATGTCATAGCTAGCCTCATAATCTTCTCTGCTTAATGGGACAATATCTTTTTCTGCTTTGTCTTCTCTGTAACATGAACAGTGCCAGAACTTAATCTGGACTCATAGAGAAGGTATTTTAGTCCATGAAAGATTGAAAGAAAGGAGGGAGGGAAGAGAGGGGAAGAAGGAAGGGGGAAAACAAACAAATGGAAAGGAGAAAGAAAATCAATTTATGTTCACTTTTTCTTGGCTTATAAGTTTTAATAATTTTGAATTATTACCCAGTAGGATTGCATAGTTAAGAAAATGCCCCTGAATTTTACAACAGAAGGTATTTCTTAAAAAGTGTGCAAGAAATGAATATTCCCCCTTGTGATTTGGTTTATAAGTTACTGTCTTAGCAACTTTTTATTAAGAAATTAAGTGATATCTACCTTATACACAATTAATTTTTGAGTTTACATCCTATTGCTGTGTAATAGTAGTAAGAACTTTCAAGAAGTAGAAAGGCAGAAATCACAAAGAAAATTGTTGATAAACTTGACACATCGAAATTTATTTTTAAAAACTTCCATTTATCAAAATACCAAAAATAAGAACAGTTCTTCCTCTCTAAAGTTTCTTTTTTGTAAAGAACTTTAAATTTTATTTTTCAATTACAATTTACATTTAGTATTATTTTGTATTAGTTTCAGGTGTACAGTATAATGGCTAGACAATCATATACTTTACAAAGTATTCCCCTGATATTTCCAGTACCCACATGGTACCATATACATAGTTATTACAATATTACTGACTATATTCCCTAAGCTCTACATCCTGTGACTGTTTTGTAACTACCAATTTGTACTTCCTAATCTCTTCACCTTTTTCACTCAGCCCCTCAACCCCCATCCCCTTTGGCAGCCATCAGTCTGTTCTCAGAATCTATGAATCTGTTTTATTTTTGCTTGTTCATTTATTTTGTTCTTTAGGTTTCCTGTGTAAATGAAATCATGTAATATTTGTCTTTCTCTGATTGACTTATTTTACTTAGCATAATATCTTTTTGGTCCATCCATGGTAAAACAACTCTTTTTTTAGTGTATTCTTTAATTAGCTATGAACATATAAGAGACTTCTGGTTTCTAAGAATCTCTTCAGGGCTGACTTTATGGGTGTGTGATCTGTGCTTGGTTCAATGCTATTCTGTAACCATCTTGAAATCCTTGATTTTTGAACCAGCAACAAACTGCTTTTTCATTTTCCACTGGGCCCCACAAATTATGTACCCAGCCCTGAGTTTTCTTAAATCATTCTAGAACCTCCCTGCTCCTAGTGATACTTCATACATTAGGTCCATTTGTATGACGATTGGTAAAAAAATGTAGAAAAATATCTTTTCAATAACACTGGGCTTCAACCCAACCGGTTTGGCTCAGTGGATAGATAGTCGGCCTGTGGACTGAAGGGTCCCAGGTTAGATTCCGGTCAAGGGCATGTACCATGGTTGTGGGCACATCCCCAGTAGGGGGGTGTGCAGGAGGCAGCTGATCGATGTTTCTCTCTCATCGATGTTTCTAACTCTCTATCCCTCTCCCTTCCTCTTTGTAAACAATCAATAAAATATATTTTTAAAAAAATTGGGCTACAAGGTGAATGTAGTGGGTGACTACCTGTTCCATACCTTGACTGTACACAATGTATCCTAGCATTCATTAATTTGTTCCTTCATTAATTTAACAAACATTTTTTGAGTGCATCCTTTGTACAAAGCACTGTACTATGCACTAGGGATAGAGTGGTTAGTAAATGAATGCTACTGTTGCTCTAAAGGAGATACAGATACAAGTGAGTAGAGCACATAGATGGTAACAGGAAACATGGAGCAGAGACTCCTAACACAGCCTGAAAGAGGAGTTAAGGAAGTCTTCTGAAGAAACTAACATCCAAATGATGACTTGGATGAACAAAAGTGGTAGAAATGAGAGGAGTGGCTTGGTGAGGGCATTCAGGTCAAAGAAAGAGCATGCTCTCTAGCAGTTCTTTCTTCAATAGGACAAACAACTTGGTTCATAGTGGGAATTCCTCAGCTTATGGTCAGGTATTTATGGAAAAGCAGGCCTCTACTCTGGAGGTTTAGTCCCATCCCAAACTGTATATTATTGTTCTTGCCTCCTTAGTTGAGTGGAACTACATATTGTTTGATGTCTGAAATGTTATATGTCAGAAGAAAGTAGAAAAATCCACTGCATCCCTTATCTCTAAGGCATTGATCAGTCCTCTGGGTATTTAGAAACTCCCAGTTTCAAATAGACTCAAATTCTACTAAAATGTGTTATGCTTACCTTGTAGGTCATAGATAAAAATGTGGTGGGCCAGATTTAGTCCTTGGAGCATCCTAAGCTGATTTCTGATCTAGAATTAAACTTATTAAGACCCCATATCCTTTGTTTGCATTTGCTATTTGCCTGCCTAGAAAACTCTCTCAACCCCACTTCTGCTGTAGGTCTGTCCTCATCCTCAATGAAGCCTTCTTGCTCTACAGATTATGCTAGAACTGCATTCACTACTGCTGCATGTTTCTGTAGCATTCTTGTGACTTCCCTATCAAGTAATACATCATCCTTGGTGGACATTATTTACTTACTTTTCAAGTCACCTTATATACTAAATATTTAAGATATCTATAGTTGTGTTTATTTAAATTTATTTTATCCGTTAAATCCAAGCTCCCAGACTGATTGAGAGGAGTTGCTCAACAAGTATTTGTTGAAAATATGGAGTGAGTGGAGTATCACTGTCCCCATTGTATAGATGATGAAATTGAGGCATACCTAGTTGATCCTGACCAAATTCAAAGACCTATAACAACTTTCCAGTTAATCACATTCCTTTTTAAAACACTTTAAACATTCATCAGAAATTAATGGATATGAAAGAAATAAGACAAGTTAAATAGGACTTTTTATAAAACACCAACTGTGAAGATTCTATTTGATTTGTTTTCTCCTTATTCCCATGGGGTATGCATTGTAATAAGGGAAGTCAGATATTGCATAGAAAATAAGTCCCACAACCCAAGTTAGTATGCAGTAAGTACCAAGGGGTTTTGTGTAGGTGAGCACTGCTGTGGTGAGGTGGGGATGCAGAAAAGGCCAGAGGCATGCACTAGGCCAGGCCATGGGAGTCACTTCGGCTACATGTCTCCAAGGAGGCATGTATGTGGGGATTGGCTAGACATTGCAAGGCAACAATAACTTCTAAGGCAGTAGTTCTCAATCTTCCTAATGTCGTGACCCTTTAATAGAGTTCCTCGTGTTGTGGTGACCCCAACCATAAAATTATTTTCATTGCTACTTCATAACTGCAATTTTGCTACTGTTATGAATCATAATGTAAATATTTGATATGCAGGATGTATTTAGGCAAGCCCTATGAAAGGGTTATTCAATCCCCAAAGGGGTCACAACCCACAGGTTGAGAACCGCTGATCTAAGGCATATGTATAGGGATACTCATGAACTCTTCCCAAGGTAATTTGTTCCCTAAACTGCTGAGAGCTGTTCAACAATGGAAGTGGTCAGAGCCTCTTGTCAAGAGTGGGGTTCTAGAGAATTTCAGAGTACGTATTTCATGACTCATGAAAAAAGAGTCTGGGGGCCTAAAAGAGTTTAATGTTCCTACCAGTGTCTGATTTGAAACATTATCTGAACCATGAGGACATATTTATTGAGTTTTTACTATGTGCCAAGAAAGTCTAATGGGGATTCTATTTCTGGCGGCTGAACTTTTAACTCCAATCTGTTTTCTTTGTCTTGAGTTGAAGATAAATCTAATCTGGAAGTAAAAAATAAGTCTATTTCTGTGCCTGCTCATTCTTCATCTACCTTTCTGCTAAATAGTACCCAGTAGCTGTGCCAAATCTTTTCGAATGCCATGAAATCATTTGTGCATTTTGATACTGTATAATGGAAATATTAATTGTTTCTCCTCACTTCAAAGCTTTATAATTAGCTTGAATAATGCTTACAGTCTTCTCTTTGAAGAGACTTTGTCTTGTAATGATTTCTCGAATTCTGATGTGGTAGATTAAATGGGAGCTGATTTTTCTCTTGTTCTTTTATTATTTTATAAAATTGAGTATAATTGACATATTAGTTGTATAACATAGTTATTCAATATCATTATTCCTTGCAAAGTTTTTGTAATAAGTCTAGTAATCACCAGTCACCATACAGAGTTATTACAATATTATTGACTATATTCCCTATGCTGTACATTCTATCCTCATGACTTACTTATTTTATAATCCCCTTTACTTATTTTTCCCATTCCTCACCCCCTCTCCTTTGGCAATAGTTTGTTCTCTGTACCTATGTGTCTATGTCTGGGTTGTTTTTTGTTTGTTTGTGTGTGTGTTGGGGGGAGTTGGCTTATTTTGTTTTAGATTCCATATGTAATTGGAATCATATGGCATTTGTCTTTCTCTGACTTATTTCACATAGAAGAATACCTTCTAGGACCATCTATGATGTTGCAAATAGGAAGATTTCATTCTTTTTTTATGGCTGATTAATATCCCATTGTATATATACCACATATTCTATTAATCTGTTGATGGATACTTATATTGTTTTCATATCATAGCTATTATAAACAGTGCTTCAGTGAACATAGACGTGCATGTATCTTTTCAAATTAGTGGGTTTTATTTTGTTTGATAAATACACAGATGTGGGATTGCTGGATAGTATGGTAGTTCTATTTTTAAATTTTTGAGGAGTCTTCTTACTGCTTTCCATAGTGACTACACCAATTTACATTTCTACTAACAGTGCATAAAGGTTTCATTTTTTCCATATTCTTGGCAACACTTATTTGTTGTCTTTTTAACAATAGCCATTCTGACAGGTGTGAGATGATATCTCATTGGGGTTTTGATTTGAATTTCCCTGATGATTAGTGATATTGAACATCTTTTCATGTGTCTTTTGGCTATCTGTACATCTTCTTTAGAAAAATGTCTCTACTAATTTTTTATCAGGCTACTCATTTCTTTTATATTGAACTAGGGCCCAGTGAACAAATTTGTGCACCTTGAAAGGAACTGTGGGCTGCAAGGCTGCCGTGGGCACAAGGGCAGGTCTGGCCCATCCTCTGTGCCCCTGCCCTGCCTCTCCCACTATGACCTGGGTCCCCTGTCTGCCAGCAGCCCCACTCCCACAGCTGCTGCTTCAAAACACTGATGGCACTGGCCACATTTGCACCTGCTGATCGTGCGAAGCAATTGGGGCTGACACCAGCAGCGAGTGTGAGCAGCAGCTGCTGCCTCAATTACCCCTCAGGGGCGATCAGGGTGGGCAGCTGCAGCTCGCACCCACTGCCTATGCCGAGCAAATGGGACCAGTGCCAAGTGCTGGCAGTGGGTGTGAGCGATGGCTCCAGCTCTGGCTATGGGTGCAAGTGGGGCCATAGCCAGCAGCAGTATGAGCAACAGCTCTGGCACTGGCAGAGGGTATGAGTGGGGCTGAAGCCAGCAGCAGGTGCGAGTGCCAGGTGGGACCACAGTGCGTGGGAGCAAAGAATTTTCAGTGACCACCAGAGGCTTACCCTGGTGATAGTGACTGGCACCCCTCCTTGGTCTTGAGCCCCTGCTCACCTGCTCCACCATCTCACTATGGTTGATGCCCACCATGTTCTGTGCTCTGCTGCCTGCTGTTGACACCTGCCATGTTCCGTACACTCTCCCTGGTGGTCAGCACATGTCATAGCAACCAGTTGTTTGGTTATTCAGTTGTTCCACTATTCAGTCTATTTGCATATTAGTCTTTTATTATATAGGACTATATGAGTTTTTATATATTCTAGATGTAACTTCTTATCAGATACATCATGTGCAAATATTTTCTCCAATCTTAAGTAAGATGTCTTTTTGTTTTGGTGATGGTTTTCTTCATTGCACAACAGCTTTTCAATTTGATGTTGTCCCATTTGTTTATTTTTGTTTATGTTACCCTTGCCTGAAGAGACACATCCCAAAAAATATTGCTAAAATCAGTTTCCAATGGTTTACGGATTATCTTTTCTTCTAGAAGTTTTATGGTTTCAGGTTTTATATGTAAGTTTTTAATCAGAGGCCTGGTGCACACAAATTTGTGCACTCAGTGGGGGTTTCTCAGCCTAGCTTGTGCTCTCTCACAGTCTGGGACCCTCAGGGAAAGTCCACCTGCTGGCTTAGGCCCACTTCCTGGGGAATTAGGCCTAAGCTGGCAGTCAGACATCCCTCTGGCAGCCCATGAGCCCTGGGGGGATGTCCACTTGCCAGCGGGGAGCAGGTCTAAGCTGTAGTCAGACATTCTTGGTGCTGCTGAGGAGACAGGAGAGGCTCCCACCACCACTGCTGTGCTTGCAGCTGTCAGCCTGGCTTGTGGCTGAGCAGAGCTCCCCCTGTGGGAGCACACTGACCACCAGGGGGCAGCTCCTGCATTGAGCGTCTGCCCGCTGGTGGTCAGTGTGTGTCATAGTGACCAGTCATTCCCAGTCATTCTGCTGTTAGGGTCAATTTGCATGTTACCCTTTTATTATATAGGATAGAGGCCTGGTGCATAGGTGGGGGCCAGCTGGTTTGCCCTGAAGGGTGTCCCGGATCAGGGTGGGGGTCCCGCTGGGGTGCCTGGCCAGCTTCAGTGAGAGGCTGATGGCTGTCTGCAGGCTGGCCACAGCCCCTTTCAAGGTGGGGGTACCTGCTGGGGTACCTGGCCAGCCTAGGTGAGGGGTTGAGGGCCATTTTCAGGCTGGCCAGGCCCCCTAGCAATGCAACTGAAACTTTGTAGCCTTGAGCAGAGCCCAGGTCCAGCTGGAATCCTGGGTTGCTACTGGAAACCCAGGCTCCCAGCCTCTCCTTGAGCAGAGGCCACCGCTAGCTGGAAGCAGGTATCTGGGATTTATTTGTCTTCTATAATTGAAACTTTATAGCCTTGAGCAGAGCCCAGAGCTGACCAGTGCAGGTGGAAAGCTTGGCTTCCTCCATCGTCGGGGGCAACCCAAGACTCCTACTCGCTCCAGCTTCGTGGCTGTGGCCATCTTAGTTGGGTTAATTTGTATACTTGCTCCTGATTGGCTGGTGGGCATGGCTTGTGGATGTAGCAGAGTGATGGAGTGATGGTTAATTTACATGATTCTTTATTATTAGTGTATATAGTAAGAAAGTGGTTGTTTCATTCTTTTGCATGTAGCTCTACATTTTCCTCAACACTATTTATTGAAGACACTGTCTTTTCCTCATTGTACAATCTTTCCTCTTTTGTCAAAAATTAATTTGGATATTTGGTGTCTAATGGCTCCAAAAATTTTAGGATTATTTGTTCTAGTTCTGTGAAAGAATGCCATCAGTACTTTGATAGGAATTGCAATGACTCTGTAGATTGTTTTGGGTAGTATGGGCATTTTAGAAACATTAATTCTTCCATCCATTAGCTTGGCCTCTTTCCACTTATTTATGTTATCTAAGTTTTCTTTCATCAGTGTCTTAGAGTTTTCAGAGTACACGTCTTTCATCTCCTTATTTTAAATGTATTACTACATGTTTTATTTTTTGCTACAATTATAAATAAGACTGTTTTCTTAGTTTGTTTCTATATAGTTCATTATTCATGTATAGAAATGCAAAATATTTCTGTATATTAATTTCATATCCTCAGTTTTACTTCATTCATTTATTAGTTCTGATAGTGTTTTGGTGGAGTCTTTGACAGAGTTTTCTATACATGGTGTCATTACTTCTTCCTTTCCAATTCGGATACTTTTTATTTATTTTTTCTTGTCTGATTGCTGTGGCTAGG
Organism: Murina feae; assembly: GCA_004026665.1. Taxonomy (NCBI): domain Eukaryota; kingdom Metazoa; phylum Chordata; class Mammalia; order Chiroptera; family Vespertilionidae; genus Murina; species Murina feae. The sequence continues at coordinate 6,725 of PVJC01010987.1, read as the reverse complement.
ACTTCTAAGATTGTGTCAAATAAAAGTGAAAAGAGTGAACATTCTTGTCTTGTTCCTGATCTTAGAGTAAAAGCTTTCAGCTTTTTACCATTAAGGATGATATTAGCTGTCAGTATGCCATATATGGCTTTTATTATGTTGAGGTGTGTTACCTCTATTCCCACTTTGTTAAGACTTTTTATCATAAATGCATGTTCCTTTTGTATAGTGTTTTCTTTACATATGTTGGTTTAAATGATAATATAAAGTCTATCCTTTATTTTATGAATGTGGTGTATAACATTGATTCATATGCAGTTCTGAGGAACATAGTTTGAAACCCAGTGATGCAATCTAATCCTTTCATTCCTTTATGTTAGAATATTGATTCAAAAGAGTGAAGAAATGACTAGCACAAGGTTGTGCATTCAGTCAGTGGCAGAGCTGAGAGTGAAACCCATGTCCCTGACCTCTAAGGAAGAGACTAAGACATTTCTCTTTTGTCTTCTAATTATAATTATCCTACCATCCATACCACATTAGCTGCACAAAAAACCTGGAAAGACACAGTTTAAACCCAAAATTTCATATAATCACCTCAATTTCAGCAGCAGGAAATGGAAATAAAGATGACTTGTGTGTTGTACTTCCTTTAAGGCCATTTTCATTTTGTTTCATTTCTGTTGGTTCCCTTGTCTGCATCCATTTTATAGCTTGTACTCTTAGAATACACATAATATTCAAAAGCATTCTCTTTATCCTCAACAAGATGACATACTGTTGGCTTTCCACAAACACTCTGCTATAATTTTTAAATAAGCAGCATCTGGCTATGCCCCTGGCATGATACCTGCTTGGCTGCAGGCCTCTATCTAGAAAGCCCAGGCTATTACTGGGTTTACCCCAATCTTCCAACCTAACTTTGTCACTGTCAAGAAACCTAAGTCCCAGGTGCAGTCTCTACACTTATGGACCTGACTACAGGTAAGCTGAGCTAAGTCTATTCTGGTCTTCCTTTGCTGTATGTTGGTCCAAGATGAATAACACTCCTTTTGGGTACCAGAATGGAGAGAGAAACTAACAAACTCAAGAAAGCAAAAAGGCAGTTCACAGACACCTTTTTTGGGTTTAGATACAAGCTGGTCTTTATCCTTCCTCAGTGAAGATCAGTATTTCTTTGTGTGGAACTTCTCTACCTCAAAAGCAAAGTTAGCTCATCAAAAGCAGAAATCCACTTATACATAGCTTCAGCCTATTCACGGTATTGAAAATTAGAAATTAGTGCAAGATTGCCAGTCCAAAGTTCCAAACCAGGATAGTGGCATGGTATAGTGGTTAAGAGTACACACTTTGGGTCCACCAGCATGGTTCAGTGGTTGAGTATCAACCTATGAACCAGAAGGTCATTGTTCCATTACTGGTCAGGGCATATGCCCAAGGTTTCAGGCTCAGTCCCCATTGTGGGGTGTGCAGGAAGCAGCCGATCAATGATTCTCTCTCATCATTGATGTTTCTATCTCTTTCTTCCTCTCTGAAATAAATAAAAATATATAATTTTGAAAAGAGAGTATACACTTTGGATGCATTCAGATGTGACTTGAATCATGGCTCTTCCACTTACTATCTTGGTGGTCTTGACCAGGTTAACTTGTCTTTGTTGGGCCTCCATTCCCTCATCTATCAAAATGGAGAAAACAATGTCCAGATTAGAAGTGTTTTGAGGAGTAAAAGAGAGACAGAGCACCAGCCATTTGCTTTCTTTGATATCTTCCTCAGAACTCTAAAACAGACTTTGTATTCTGAATGTTGTATTTACCACCAGCCATCTATATCCTTATTGCATGGAGAGAACATGGGAAATGTGGCAGAACATGGGTATGAGAGCAAAAGTTTAACCACTAACTATTATATGAATCATGATTTAGTTCCCTCTTCTCTGTTTTGTCTCAGTTTCTCCATTAAGAAGGGAGATGTTTTCCCTTGAACAGTTGTTCTGTATATTGGTCTAGGATTTGAGTATATAAAAATCATCTTAAAGAGTTATTTTATCCTTTTTTAAAAGTAAAGATGTCCCTCCCAGACAGTCTGATTGAGAATATCTACAGTATGGTCACAGATCTATAGTATATTTCAAGTTCCTCAGGTGATTTTAATATGTAGTCTGGTGTGAGGACTGATTGAGGAGTGTTTAAAGAACTTCCCTTCCCTGACTTCCTTCAGTATTGGAACTTATTACTGTCTCCTTATTAAGGAGACCCACCACTCAAACATGGTGATTGCACAGAAAATTACAGAGTACTTACATTTTCTCTAGAGAACCCCAAAGATGAGATTATCCCCTATGGATAATTCCTTTTGTTCCTGCTTTAGTGGTTTGATGACCAATTCCAGGATACATAATACTATAACAGGGTGAACTTTGAGGGATCTGCTTCATATTGGCTTCTCCAGATGATCACTCAGATCATTAAAAAATGCATTTTCTCTTTTATAACTGCAGCTGAAGTAATGAAGTTTAACAATTAATGTAATGGAGTAGAAATAATTATCTCAGGGTAGATCATAATAATAGCTACTGAGAACCTTCTAAATGTCAATTGCTACCTATATTTCCATAATTCTCATGATAATCCCTGAGATAGGCATTAATATCTTTCCCAATTTTAAAACCAAGATAAAGCTCAGAGGTAAATTGACTTACCTAAGGCCACACCGCTGATAAGTGATCATTTATTGAACAGGGATGAGCATGATCTTTTGAGAATGCAAATTGGATCACCTTATTTCCTTTATGAAAATTCTTCAGTGACTTATTCTATATATATATTATTGATTTCAGAGAGGGAGAGAGGGAGAAAAGAAACATCAATGATGAGAGAGAATGATTGATCAGCTGACTCCTTCATGTCCCCTACTGGGGATCAAGCTTGCAACCTGGGCATGTGCTCTCGAGTGGAATCAAACTCAGGACTCCAGTCTGCAGGCCGATGCTCTAGCTACTGAGCCAAACCAGCTAGGGCCAGTGATTTATTCTTGACCCATAGCAAAGTACCCAAACAACTTTGTGAATGCAGTAGTTTTTGTCTATTTTAGTTACAGCTGATCCCCAGCAAAGAGAACAGTACCTGTGTAGTATATGTTATAGGATGGGACCTGGATTCAACCCAAGTTTGTCTGATTTTAAAGCTCACTTTTCAGTAATCCTTACACACACACGCACACACACACACCCCTACACCTTTGACTTAAGTTAAATTTATATACAATGAAATGTACCAATATTTAGTGTAAGTTTATGACAAATGCTTATACCTGTGTAACCCATATGTTTGTGAATATTTTCCCAAGATTGTGGCTTGCTTATTTTTTTCTCTGCTCTTTTGATATACAGGATCTTTTAGTTTGATGAAGTCTAATTTATTGATTTTCTTCTTTCAACATTCACACTTCCTGTGTTCTAATAAATATTTGCCAACCCCAAAGCCATGAAAATACTCTCCTGTGGTAACTTTCAAAGCCTCCGTTTAAACACTATAACATGCACCCTTTTTTGACCTTATTTTTTATAGTGAAAGCATCATTGATGTTTCTATCCTTTCCTCTCTCTGAAATCAGTAAAAACATATCCTATATAATAAAAGGGTAATATTCATATTGACCATAATGGTGGAATGACTGGGAATAACCGGTCACTATGACACATACTGACCACCAGGGTGCAGATGCTTGACACAGGAGCTGCCCTTTGGTGGTCAGTGTGCTCCCACAGGGGGAGCTCCGCTCAGCCACAAGTCAGGCTAATGGCTGCGAGCACAGTGGTGGTGGTGGGAGCCTTTCCTACCTCCTCTGCAGCACTAAGGATGTCCAACTGCAGTGGGGAGTGGGCCTAAGCCATCATTTGGACATCCCCCTGAGGGCTCCTGGACTGCCAGAGGGATGTCTGACTACCAGCTTAGGCCCATTCCCCCCAGTGAGTAGGCCTAAGCCAGCAGGTGAACATCCCCCAAGGAGTTCCGTACTGCAAGAGGATGCAGGCTGGACTGAGGGACTCTCCTCAAGTGCACACATTTTTGTGCACTGGGCCTCTAGTTTTAAAAATTGAAAAAAAGAGGAGACATAAGTGGGTTACATTAAATCCATTAGTGATAGATTAGGAAGGTATGCAAAGCAAAGTTGGGAAACCTCTAGGCTTGGATAAAAAAAGTCAAATGATATACACATATTTCTTTTACTTAGGTGTGTACAGGATAGTTAGCAGTCAACAGTTAACTCAGTAACAATGAGGGGATTTGTAGTTTTCACTGAGAGGTGCCTAGGCTTTGAGGCACCTGGAAAAAGGAAAATCACTTTGACATTTCAATATGTTATCTTAGATGCAAAAAGACAATAGACAGGCTCAGTTAATGTGAAGATTGAACTTTGTCAGGGAAGATACCAGCCTAGGACATGACTATCCATCATAAACTGTTTTTATTTAAAATTTTCATTTCAGATAATCTTTTGTGGTTACTTTAGCTCTCTGAGTTTGCAAGACCACCATGCAAGCCTTCCCTGAGTTTGTCAGGTTATCATGTGGCCCCTTTTCCTTCACAGGTCCATCATGGAACTCTGCTTTTCTGAGTATGGCAGCTACCTTTTCCTAGCTATTCCTTGAAGATGCACTATGACTTCTTTTCAGTGTGGGTTGCCTCTGTACACTTACTTACTACCTCATCTCAGCCTACCCACCACCAGCATTAACAGAATCCTTAGTGCAATGGTGACCAACAGCTTTTTTTGGAGGTAAACTGGTGAAAATAAAACTGTGCATAGAATAAATAGGAGGCACTTCAATACATAGGACCAGAAGATAGAACAGAAAGATAGATGGATTTCAAAATTAAAATGATTTTATTAATCCCTTCATGGTGGTGGAGTGGTAGGAAATATTTATTCTTAAAATTTTAGATTACTTTTTTCCTGAATGAAAAAAAAATACTAATGAGGAAATTGCCATGGCTTTTCAGCCACTAAAAGAATTAGTATCTAATATATTTGAGGAGCAGCAGCATAGAAGATGCCTTTTAATCTTTCATCCTGAAATTAGCCTGCCTGGCTCTAAGATACAGCCTATGATCTGCAGGCAGAACAACAGTGCTTTAGAGGATTTTTGAGCTGGAAGGGCCCTGGAGATGTTCCAGTCTGTGGATTCCAAAATTTTCATCACACGGGCACCTTTAATTAATTTATCCTTGCATTTCCTGTTTTGAAATATCTGTCCTACTAAACAAATTACATTTATAACATTGTAATTTCTCTTCCCATTCTTTTTTGCTCAGAGTCATTTATAACTGCCTAGGAGAGCATCTGGTCAGCATGAAATAATCAATGTGACCACAGTAAACTGATATAAAGTGAAGACACTTGATGATTGAGTTAGTCAGGGGTCTGCTAGATCTCAGGGATCTTTACAATCTATTTTAGGCTTACTGATTCTCATCATGACTTTCCTGTAATCTTGTGGAGAACATTTATTTTCTCTTCCTATAGGGACTGATGAGGAGACTAAGATTTAATAACCAAAGTGATTGATTGGCACCTTAATGTGTCGAAAAGCACCTTAATGAGTAAAAGGACCAGAACTCATGCCTAAGTCTTAATTATCTTTTTCCACAGTCTCAATTTTCGTAGGTCTAAGTGCTATAAGTCTAAGAGTTCCATTTTGGCTTCTATTCTTTGTTGTCAAGGACTTTTTGATGAGCAGACGAGAAGGAAAAAATGGCAAATTATATTTGGGGAACTTTGAGGATGGCAGTGTTCAGTACAGATCTTTTGGATAACAGAGGGCAGCATGGAAACTGGAATAAGAGTATAGTTTTGTGGAAAGGGCACAATCTTAGGAGTAAATAATAAGTGAGTTCAATGTATGGTTCCCCCACTTGGTGTCTCTGTGACCCTGGGTCAGTTCCCTGTTACTTTTAACTTATGTGTCTGACATAAGTAGGTGTTCCGTAGATATTTGCTGAATTGGTAGAATAGGAACAATGATGCTTACCTCATGGGATTGTGTGTAGATTGAGTGAGTTGATGTAAATGGAGTTCCTGTAATGTGCCTAACACATAGGAGGGGCCCAAAATAAAAATGCACTGTGGATTCATTAATCTATAAAACTAGGGGCCCAATGCACAAAAATTTGTGCACTTGAGGGGGTGTCATTCAGCCCAGCCTGTGCCCTCTCATAGTCTGGGAGTCCTCAGGGGATATCCACCTGCTGGCATGCCTGGCCAGCCTGGGTGAGGGACTGAGGACTGTTTTCAGGCTGCCCACAGTCCCTTCAGAGTTTGGGTTCCTACTGGGGTGCCTGGACAGCCTGGGTGAGTGGCTATGGGCTGTTTGCAGGCTGGCCACAGCACCCATTGACTCAAGGTCCCAGCAAGGCTGGCTGGAAGTAGGTTTCTGGGGGGGGTTTTGTTATTGTTTTTTATTTTTTATTTATTTTATTTTTATTTTGTTTTATTACTTTAAGTATTACAAAGAGGGTTAAATAAGTTTCCATTTTTCCCCCTTGACCTTCCCCCATCCTCCTCTACCCCCCAGTGTCTTGTGTCCATTGATTATGCTTATATGCATGCATATAAGTCCTTCAGTTGATCGATTAACTCCCCCACAACCCTCCAGAACCTTCCAGTCAATTTGACAGTCAATTTAATGCTGTTCTGCCTCTGTATCTGTTTATGTTCATCAACTTATAATGGTCTTTATTATC
>PVJC01010986.1:0-42535 GCA_004026665.1 Murina feae | reverse complement strand
CCCGACAGCCCCCCCCCATTTCTTTGGAGGGGGGTGAGTTAAAAGCCCATTAAAGTGCAGCTCCCCCGCCCCCCCCCAACCCTTTTGAATCTCCCCACAGGATGTGCACAGGGTGGGATTTGGCCCTGGTTGCCACAGCAACTGCAGTGGGAGTTCCCAGACACTAAGCAACCCTCCTGTGACCCTCGCTGACCTGTCACCCCCACAACCGGAGGACAATAGGAGTGCGGCGGCTCTGGAGGCCCAGCATGCCTTTCAGTGCAGCGGCCAGCAGCTCTGCCGGCCCCCACTGGGCCTGCTCAGCCCTCCTGCCCCGAGTCCTGCTCGCCTGGGCCAGAGTGCCCAGTCTGGCCCCCAAGACCTCCCAGGCCCTCCCCCTCCCAAAAGCTGGCACACATTTTCCCAGCTCTTACTGCCCCCTGACAGAGGTACCTGTGCAGTCCCTGTATGAGCATTTACTAACATTTTCATGCAGGGGAGTCAGATTAGGATAAAATGCGAGGGCAACCTGCAAGAAAAAAGCCGCACAAGGGGAACCACGGGGTGGGGGCGGGGGGAGTGAGGAGGACTGCCCGGGTGAAGGGAGAGGACTGGCGGGCAGCTGGCACGTCTGCTGGGCCCCGAGTATTCTTTAACAGCAGATGGGGAGTCACCCAACTCCAGCTGGACACAGGGTCCCCCGTACAAACTCAGGTGCAATGCATGTCTGTGGAAGGAATGCACGCGCCAGGCCCACCACACTCCCTGCGCCCTTTTCTCACGAGAGTGAGGCTGGAGGCTAAGGGTAGAGTGGACGTGGCATGGCTCTGTCACTCGCCAATAAGGGTGCTGGGAGGAGGGAGGGGAAGCTGGGGCCTTGACTGCTGCAATGGGGCAGCCAGCCAGGGACCCTCTCTCCATCCGAGGGGCCTGGCAGCCAAGCTATGTCACCCCCCTCCACCCCCGGGCCTCTGTTTAAACAAGCTGCGGCCTGCTGTTGCATGGAAACAGGCGTCTGCTCTTATTCCAAAGTGACGTGGCTGCCCCCTTCAGCACTGTTTGTTTCAGCTTAAAGTCCTGTCACCAGTCTGACTTCTGACTCGCCCTGTTTATCTCTCTCTCTCTCCTCTGTCAACTCATTATTCCCAAAGGCCAAGCTTGCATTTCCAGGGTTTGTTTACCCAGAGCAGAGGGACAGGGACCAACAGACAGAAGGACAGAGGGAGAGAGGACAGACCAGTGCAACGCCCACAGACACCCCCCTCTCCCCCAACCTCCTTCCTCTGGAGTGGCTACTTAGGGCCAGTGGACAGTGTTGCTTCTGTTTGTTTGTTTTTAAGAGAACTTTTACATTGAGAATGGAGTGCTCTCAATCACGCATCAATAGACGTTTATTGAGGACCTACTATGTTGCAGGCCTTGCCACCTCCATCTCCTACAGGGGACGGTGTAAGTGGCAGCAGCAAAAAGGAGGCTACGTTGAACCCTGAACTAGGCTGGGAGGCCCGAGGTCTAGCTGCAGCCTTTACCGTGTCGCATGGTCAAGTCAGTGCCACCACTTGCTGCCCTCTCACCTGTGAAATGGGAATAATAATATCCACTCCCCCCCGCAGATGACACGGACACAACCAATGAGACACACGGGTATTTGTTTGTCCTTGAAGGACTTCCTGGTTGGACTGAGAGGGAGGAGGAGCCCACTGGGCCAGGCTCTCTTTCCTATGGCTGGTTTAGCCCACAAATCGGAGCATTTGTTGTTGGGGGAGCAGCAAGTGTTACCCCTGCAACTTGCCCCACACCTCACTCATATATTGGGGGGTGGGAGCAGGGCCTTCAGGCGGATCTTATTTAATTGCACATTTTGGATTTTTAATTTTGCAGGTCTCTTTTCCTAGTTTGGAGCCAACAAAACCTTTTTAAGTCTCAAATATTTTCCTTGGCCCCAGGCTCTGCGCCCATAGTGAGCCCAAATGGATAAAACAGCCCTCCGCCTGCCTCCAAATCTCCACCCCAGTTTATTTGTGAAACAGATATAGGATTTTCCAGGACTTTGGGATATTCCCCAAAACAAACAGGAATAACTGGAACATGGAACGCGGAGGGTAAAGCATGCGTGTGCAGAGCGGAGAAACCTGATCAGCACACACAGTGCCTCCCCACCCCACGCACCCAGTTTCTGGGTTCACTCTTCACTTTAAATACATTTTAAAAGACATTCCCAGTTTCAGCGTTTCTCCCGCCCACCCCTCGCCCCCCATCCTGCGTAGAAGTGGGGAGGGGAAGCTGGCCATACAAAATAGGTGGCCCTGGCGCCTTCTGGTGGGCTGTGTTTTGTCATTATTTTGGCAGAGGGTAGGATTTTGCCCTTTGACCTCTGTCCCCAGTCGAGGCACAGGCACTGAGTCTCTCCCCCAGAGAGATGCCGCTCAGGAAGGCTTGGGAGATGCCAGGAAACTGCCAAGGCCATCTCCCCGGGAATGGAGACCACCCTTCCATTCCAGCCCCCACCGCTGGTCAGAGGATGTGATTTTAAGGCCCTCAGTTCTGGGGACAGGGGTCTCACACCTCAGCTGCATCTGATCCTAACAACCCAAGGAAGCCGAGGCTCGGGGAGGCCCAGGATTCGGCAAAGGTCACACGAAGGGGCAGGCTCGGCCTGAGCCCGGGGTTTGTTCCATTCCTGGGTCAGAGCTGGCTGCCCAGCCAGTGCAGGGTGCCCAGCTTCTGACCAGGCTGCTCCAGGCTGACCTCCGGCTCCCGGGCATGTGGGGGGAAGGGCCCCCTAGGGACTGTGGAGTGGGAGGAGCAGCCCCGGGGTGAACCTGGGAGACAGCAAGAGGGCAATGGACACACATCCCCGCAGGCACACACCTAAGGCCATAAGGCAGGGCTGGGAGGCGGTGGGGAGGGGCAGGCAGGACCTGAATTTTCTTTATTTCCAGCAGAGCCCCTGAGGGCCAGGCCACCTGCAGTGACTCCAGAAGCAGGGAGTCAAGGAAGAGGAGGCGCCCCAGCCGGGCTGGCTGGGCCGGTGCGCGGGAACTAGTCGAGCACCATTCTCCCTGTCTCCCGGGTGGGGCTGGGACTGGGGCCCCTGTTGTCATCACCCAACCAGGCTCCCCACCCTCGGGCCTCTCTATCCACAGAAAGGCTGGTCTTGAACTCCTGAGCTCTGCAGTTCAGAGTGGGAATGACGGAGGGGAAGAGGAAAAGTGAATGCAGACGGGGTGCCCGGTCTGAGCCCTAAAAATGGAGGCGTGCCTTACCCTCCGGCTCTTGGCCTTTTCCCAGCTGCTCTGGCCTCTGGTGTCTGGAAGTTTGAGTCAGGAGCCCAGCAGACATGGGTGGGGGGGTGTTTTATAACACAAATAAAGCAGAGATACCCCTACGTGCCCAGCCCCCTTTCTCCAGTGGACACTCTTCTAAAGGAAGGGTCTTCTCACCAACCCTGTTAGTCTAGCCCGTGTGCAGGAGGGCCCAGGTGCTCACCCTCCCAGGATGCACACTCAGGCCAGCTTCCCTAGCAGGTCTGTCCCGGTGGGCATTTCTGAGACTGTCCGAAGCGCTATGATCTCAGGACCCCGAGTCCCACTTCTTTCTCTGGAAAGCTCACCTCTCCCTCGGTTAACGTGGCCACTAGCACGGAGGGTGCAGAGGGAGTCCCCGGGAGGTGGAGCTTCCCAAGGTTGTTGAAGGGGAGCTGCCTGGCCCGGAGCAGTGGTGCCAGGGTGGAGTGGGAAGAGGCCTGGTGTGCCCCCTCCCGGTGCCCGGTGGCCGAGGAGGGACACCAGCTCCTACCTGTTGCTGCTGGAAGTGCAGCAGATCCGCAGGGCTCATCTCGCCGTTGCTGTCAGCGCCCGCAGCGGCATCCCTGCCCGCACCGCCTCCAGCAGCGCTCGCAGCCCCGGCACCGCCGCCGCCATCGGCCTGCCCGGAGAGGCTGCCCACGCCGTTCTGACCAGAGGGAGCTGACCTGATTGTCTCCGAGGCAGATTCCACCATCATGTCGCTCTAGCGGGACCTGGAAGGGGAGGAGAGACGGGGGAGAGGCTCAGTGGGCAGGGCAGGTGCGGGTTCTACCCTGGGCAGCAACCATGTCCCTCAACACCCCCACCTAACACCCTACCCCAGGCCTAGGGCATCTCCTCCTCAACTTTCCAGGGGCTGCTCCTGGCCACCCCTCTTGGGGTGCAACCTCTCCCAATGTCACCCTTCCCCTAGGCTCGAATAAGGGGCAGCTCCAGACTGCAGCTGCCTTCTCCCTGAACTTTTCCTCAACTAGACTTCCAGAAGACCTCTACAGGGCAGGGGGAGATGCTGCCCCCCAAACCCATTCCAGCCTCTCCCTCCTGGCCAGGGCATGGGGGGATGGGAGGGAGGGGCATGGGAAGGTGGGAGGGAGGGGCGAGGGTTCTGCAGGAACTTAAAAGCAGATGAGCAATAATAATAATAATAATAATAATAATAATAATAATAATAGTAGACAAGCTATTCACTGGGGCTCACTATATTCCCTCCTCCTTTGGCACAAACACCTGTCATGGCCACTGTGCTAGTAGATAGGGAGCTCGTCAGGGCAGGGAGGCAGGGAGCTCCCCAGGGCAGCGGGCTCCCTAGTCTTTCCCCTGAGGGCACTGAGGTTCTCAACAAGATCTGCTCCTCAGCAAAAAGGCTGCCACTTGCCCAGCACCTACTGGGAGCCAGACTCAGCTGGGAGCTGTGCAGTGGAGGCAGCCGTGGTCCATTTCCCTGCCTTCCCGCCTAAGGTTGGCACACGAGGGTCTGGCCAAAAGTAGACTCTTAACATGGTCTCCGCAGGCACCATGATTCCTAATCCCAAGACTGTGAGCATGTTTAGCATCCTGACCTGACAGATGGGGAAGTGGAGGGTCCAGAGGCAAAGGGTCAAGGCCTGAATTCCATACCCTCTTTTTCCCACTCCAATTGCCTCCCAGAAAGAGGGTCAAGAGCAGTGGAGGAGGAGGAGGAGGAGGCCTGGAGCTCCTTCTGCAACTTGTGGAGGCCCCACCCCCTCGGGGGGCTTGCACCCACACTGATGGGGAACCTGAGCATGCAGAGCTGTTCTCAGAGTCTGGGATGTCTCCAGCTACCCACAAAGTTGCTTGAGAGGCCCATGGATTTTAGTGAAACGGGAGATGGCTGGCATGGATTTCAGAGAGGAAGGGAGAGGGAGATAGGGACATCACTGATGAGAGAACCACTGATGGGCTGCTTCCTGCAGGCCCCCTAATGGGCATCGAGTCTGCAACCCCGGGCGTGTGCCCGTGACTGGAATTGAACCTGGGACCCTTTGGTCAGCAGGCCAACGCTCTAGTCACTGAGCCAAATCGGCTAGGGCTTCAACGCGTCTTTTTTTTTTTTTTAAGATGTTTTTATTGATTTCAGAGAGAGAGAAGGGAGGAGAGAGAAAGAGAGGGAACAGGAGAAAGAAACATCCATGTGACAGAGGAGCCCTGATCAACTGCCTCTCACACGACCCCTGATCAGGGGACTGAACCCACGTGGGCCTGTGCCCTGACCAGCAATCCAGCTGCTGGCCTTCCGGTGCACAGGACAACTCTCAGCCGAGCCACGCCGACCAGGGCCTCCACACGGGTCTTAAACTCCCTAAAGCTCCGCTTCCTGGAGTCCCGTGAGGAGTAAATGAAACAGCATATACAAACCACCTAGCGGTGTAGGCTCCAACCACCCCCTTCTTCGCCGGCCCTATTTGTAAGGCTGAAGACTCTGAGGCTCAGAGAGGTCACAGACTTGGCCCAGGTCACACAGAGGTCAAGGGGCAGAAGCCACAGGAGCAGCTAGTGGGGTCTGTGAGAGCCAGCCAGTGTTCCTCCCTCCCTTCTGGCCTAAGCAGACCCCCACAACCACATGGTTTTCCTAACTCAAGAGGCCTTGCAGGTAGCAAATTAGAGAAACTACTGGAAACAATTGGATTATTTCCCTAGTTCCTCCTCAAAATGCAGCTCCCAGGAGCCCCCCTCTCCTGCCCCCAAATTCTCTCCTGGGCCACGTGCTGTTTTATCCCTGCTGGAAGCAAGAACAGGTGGAATGAGGGTCCCTGGGAGCCCACCAGTTCACGTGTGCCACTTAACCGCTCCGAAGGCCCCTCTCCCTGTGTGACTCCAGGTGTCTCCGTGTGGCTTCCTGTGTGACCCTGTGCTGCTGGAGTGTCCTGTGTCTGTGCACATCTCTGTGTGTCCCCCCACTCCAGCTGCTGCTCCCACTCTTGGGGCCAGAGGAGCCGGGCCGGGGGCGAGGGAGAGGGCGAGGTTGGGGGCGACGGTTCGGAAGAGATTGAGCACTCGGTCTCAGGCCTTAATGGCCGTGTCAGCCAGAGGGCCAGTGGCTGCCAAATGATGGATGGGGTGGGCGCCATCCTCCACCCGCCAGAGCACAGGGCTCCAGCCCCCCCTTCCCCCAACCACCCACCCTGATCCCTCCCAGCAGCCTACAGAGCACCTTCCCCCACTCAGGCCTGGGCCCCAGCTATAAGAGGGGGGTGGGGGTGGGAGACAGCAGGGGCATACTCTAGTCTCCCTCTCCCCCAACACTGGCCCTGCGGGGGGTGGAGAGCAGCTGCCTGCCCTGATTCCAAGCTTAGCTTCTCTGAGATCTGAGAACTCCTGGGCCCCAGGGGACAAAGACCAGAGCCTCAGGGGTGTGTGTGCACAGGAGAAAGGAAAGAGAATCCAGCAGTTACTTTCCTGGGGTAAGAATGAGTGCCCCCTTTTAACACACACACACACACACACACACACACACACATACACACACACACCATAAAGTTGTAGACCAGACAGCAAGTTTGGAGAAAGGGAGAAAAAGTAAAGAGGATTCAAACAGAGGTGTTCCTTTCTTTTCTGTTTTTTTTTTAATGCGGGGGTGGGGGTGGGGGGTATAGCGACACCCAGTGAACAACGTAATTGCTGCAATGTGGCGTGTAATAATAGCCATTCAAGGGCCAATCATTCATATTAAACAGGGTGAAGCAAGCCTCTCATTTGCATGCTTGAGATTATATGCATCTGGAAAGTCATTTCCGCAGGGTATGTGAATGGCGTTCGTTCCCCCGGGGCACGCTCTGCCCCTCCTGGGAACTTTACCACTTTCCAAGCTCCAGCCGGCCCACCTACACCCTCCAAAACCTGCAGGGCTGGTGCTCCCAGGCGCGGAACGCTCACCTCTGCCCCACGCCACCCGCCCTCTGAGGAGGAGCACACCGCCCGCCTCAAGCCTCCAGCTCCCACTCCATGGGGTGTTGCAATAGCACTGGGGTGTTCCCTGCACTGTGGGTGAGCAGGCCCTGGGTGCCTGGGGCCCCGCCTGCTAGGGTTGGGGTGGGTGGGGTACGGGAGGTAAGACTTGATATCCATGCCTTGCAACTACAAGAATGTGGGGTGCAGCGGAGGAAGGGTGCCCGTGAGAAGCTGGACCCTGGCTAGAGGAGAAGGCAGGGGCCTGGGTGTCAGGCAGCCCGAGCTCAGCCACAGCCAGCTGTGAACACTCTGCCTTCCTCCTCCTCTGGGCCTCAACTTCCCCATCACTACAGGGAGAGGTGGTCTTGACGGTCAGTCTCTTCTGACTGGGAAGCTCCAGGAGTAAAATTCCCTGGCTTCGTATCCAGACTGTTCTAGAGGCTGGAGGCGAGCCAGTGAGGGGTCATCTGAGTCACAGCTAGTGTCTGAAGGCTAGAGCAGCCTTGCGCTTCCTGCTTGGGTAAGGGGGCACCCTCCAGGAGTCCCCTCCTCCCTTCACGCTGCTCTTCCCTCTCTGGCCACATGCTCCTCCCCCAGTCACCCATTTCCTCGGCAAACAGCAGCTGAACACCCACAGAAAGGAGAGAGGCCCTAGGAATGGGACTACCTGGTTTCAGGGGCCTGATGTAGGACTCTGGGCAAGTCACTGCCTTTCCCAAGTTAATGGCTGTTCTTTCTTCCTTTGTGCAACGCGTACACGGGGGATTAGGAGGTCTTTCTACGACTCAATACACCGAAGCCCTCACTCCCCACTCCCGCCTTCCCAGACCCCTCTTGCAGCCACGCGTGGGGCAGAGAAGGGCAGCTGTGGGGAGTTATTTAAGGTGATCTCGGATTTCCATGTGGGGCTCTGAACCTACCCTTAGGCAGGTCCTAGTCTCCCATGTTTCGGGGTTCCCCTTCAGGGGTCAGGGCACCCCAGGGCCTTGGGCCGGCCTTCAGAAGGAAGGAAGCTGGGTCAAAGCCGCAGCCGCCTCTTCCGCTCTGGGGGAGTCTGCGGGCCGCTGGGGGCTCCCACTTCCCCAGAGGCTCCTGGCCCTTCTAAGAACCCGTGAGGTGCACAGTGGGGGATGCCTCGGGACTCCTCGGCCGCCTGGTCCCCTCCCAGGCGGAAGTGACGAGCTCCACCTACCTTGGGGCCACAGGGAGGACGCAAGGGCCAGGGTGCTTTGGGGGGAGGGGAGAAAAGATGGGGAGTCCTACACGTGGAGAAACCTTTGTGCCTTTTCCGCGGGCCCATATGGTGTAAGAGCGTATTAATTACCGTAGCTTTTTAATTAACAATCGCTTAGTCTGAGCCCTAACATTTGCCACGACACCCGGCGCCTCGCTGCGAACCCGCGCTGCCGGCCCAGCCAACTCATCAATTAATTTTTATTGACGGTTTCTTCCCCAAACAGGCACAATACCAGGGTTTTCCAATTAACACCTCCGCGATCTCTAATTAGTGCAATTAACAGACTGATGGATGCCCGGAGTTTACCGCGAAGCAGGGAGGGGGCTCTGGGGGCTGAGCCTGGCAGGGCGCACGTGCACGCGCGGCGCTGGAGGGGGCGCACCCCCAGTTCTTGGCGAGGCACGGAGGGTGAGGGTGTGACTACCGGTCACCCGTACCCGGGGCAGCGATGGCGGATGAAGTCAGGAGGCACCGTGTCCAGCCCTCGGAAGCCTATGATCCAGGGAAGCGCCCTGAAACCTCGGAGACTACTGGAGAGCCCGCGTGTGGTCCCAGCTTGATCTCCTACTTGCTGAGTGACCCGGGCCAGGTTAACTGCCCGCTTTCCTCCTCTGAATACTGGGGAAAACACGACTAGATGTAGCTATTTATAATATATACCCCCATCAACCTCTCAAAAAAGACTGGGCAGCAGCCTGCCATGAAAGACAGATAAAGATTCTTAAAATATATTATCATGGGGTGGTAGGAAGGGGGAATAAATGGATTAAAACCGTAAGCCCGAGAATGTCAGACTCGAGCGCAAGAGAATCGCCTGGGAGAGCTTGTTCAAACACAGACAGCGGGCTCCAGGCTGAAGTTTCTGACTCAATAGGTCTGCAGTGAGCCTGAGAACAGTCATTTTTAAAAAATATATTTTATTGACTTTTTACAGAGAGGAATGGAGAGGGATAGACAGAAACATCGATGAGAGAGAAACACTCTCATCAGCTGCCTTCTGCACACCCCCAACTGAGGATGTGCCTGTAACCAAGGTACATGCTCCTGACTGGAATCGAACCTGGGACCTTTCAGTCCGCAGGCCAGTGCTCTATCCACTAATCCAACGGGTCAGGGCAGAAGAGTCATTAAAAAAAAAAAAAAAAAAGTTCCCAAGGCAACAGGACTCGGAGGAGGAGTCCTGACTAGTGATGAGCCTCCTGGTGGCCGAAACCAGATGAGCCATCTTATCTCCTAGGCCACTCATTCATTCAACTGCACTGAGTGCCTCACTAGCCATGCCCTGAAGACCTGTCTACAGCAGGTTCTCACCCTGTGGGTCTCGACCCCTTTGGGGGTGGGACGACCCTTTCCCAGGGGTCGCCTAAATACATCCTGCATATCGGACATTTACATTATAATTCATAACTGTAGCAACATTACAGTTATGAAGTAGCAATGAAAATAACTTTATGGTTGGGGGTCACCACAACATGAGGAACTGTATTAAAGGGTTGGGATATTAGGAAGGTTGAGAACCACTGGTGTACAGGAAACTAAAAGGGACCCCTGCCCTACGCAGGCTTACAAAACTCAAAGAAGCCAGCGCAGCCCTGGCCGGGTAGCTCAGTCGGCCAGAGTGTTGACTTGACACGCCGAGGTTACAGGTTCGATCCCTGGTCAGAGGGTACATACAAGAATCAACCAATGAATGCATAAATAAGTAGGATAACAAATCAATGCTTCTCTCTCTCCTCCCTCTCCATTTTCCTCCCCCACCTCCCCATCAGTTTTTTTTAAAAAGCCAGTGCAGTAGTATCCTAAACGCTCTGATGGCAACTGGTAATAATGAGATCTTATTCCCTCTCCTTTTTTTTTTCTTCTAATTTTGTCCGGGTAAATCTAGCATTTGTCTTTAAAAGTTTAGCCACTAATAGAGTTTGTGCCCAAATCGGTTTGGCTCAGTGGATAGAGCGTCGGCCTGTGGACTGAAGGGTCCCAGGTTCGATTCCGGCCAGGGGCATGTACCTTGGTTGTGGGCACATCCCCAGTGGGGAGTGTGCAGGAGGCAGCTGATCGATGTTTCTCTCTCATCGATGTTTCTAACTCTCTATCCCTCTCTCTTCCTCTCTGTGAAAAATCAATAAAATATATATATTTTTAAAAATCAACGAAATATATATATTTTTAAAAATAGAGTTTGGGCTGTGAACAAACTCGTTCTCCTCTCTTCTCCAGTGGCTGGCCCGGAGCAATGACCCTTCATCCATTCGCTGGTTCAACTAATCTTTAAGCACCTACAGTGTGCCAGGCTCTGTGTGTACAGAGACCTGAACAGCACAGGACCTCGGCCCTGCTGTTTCCATGGGGGTGGGGGGGCGGGGGAAGCAGGTGACAAGTAAGGACCCCAGTAAGTAGATAAGTGCACATAAAATAAATTGTTTCAAATATAAGCACAGAGAATACACAGAGGGTTCTAGTTTAAATGGGGCAGGGGGGCAGGGCAGGCCTTCTTTTGAGGAAAAGGCATTTACGCTTAGAAATGAAGGGCGAGAAGGCACTGGCCAGGCAGAGTGTCCACTGAACACAGGGGCAACAGTCTGTGCAAACGCCCTTCTTTTTCACATGAGGTCACCAGCTTCAAGACTTTTCCAGGGCCCATGCGTGGGTACCACAGACAGCAGAGCATGACTGTGCCATGTATTGCCTTTCTCTTTTCCTTTCTTTCTCACTGTCCTGCGATCAGACCTTACTTGTGTCAAGGGACATACAGCCGAGGGCTTTTCAGACCAGGAAGCATTGGTTACAAGTAACTGAAGGTGCCTCCCAATCTGTCATCCAAAGGCCCAGAGACCTGCTCCCACCCCCGCCCCCCCTCCTCAGCTCAGGCCCCACAGGCCCACTGGCTTCAGGCTGCCAGATGAGGGGACGGCTCAGGCAGGAAGCCTCTCGTGGCCTTGGCCTTCCTTAGCCAGACACTCCCTTGCCATCCTACCTGCTGACCCTTCCCTGGTCTCCCACTGCCTTTGTGATGAGAGCACTGAGCAGTGAGGCCGCCAGCTGGGTTCCTTATTTGTCATGTGGGGCTGATACCAATAAACCTTCCTTTGAGGGTCGCTGTGGTGTCCAATGAAACACGCCGTGTGGAGGTGTCCAGGGAAGGGCAGTCCCTCTACATACTGTTCCACCCAACTCTGAGTGGGCTATGGTGTAAACACTGATCCCAGCCCCTGGGTCAGCACTCGAGGAAAATGAAGCAGGACCCCAAGGGTCAGAATGGCTTTACAGCTCCAAAGTGGGAGCCCAAACCAGAGCAGGGTCACGAGTCACAGGACCACTTGGCTCTCGGGCAGGCCAGCGGCATCTCTCCCCAGCAGACCTGTACTCCCACTGCGGCCTGACCTTCTCCCTAACGGGCACCCTAGGAGCTACCTGCCCCCGACTTAGGGGCCATCTAAGGCCTCTTCTTGGCACAAAACCTCGGGGCCTGAGGAGCTCAGTGCAAGCGGCAGGGTGAGGACAGCCTCAGAGGCCACAGCACGCGGCGGCGTTGGAAGATGAGCCACGTCCTGCGAGGTCTGTTCCACATTCTCTCCCAAGTTTCAAAGAACTATTTTTTTAAATCACAAAAGTAAAAAAAACAAAAAACAAAACAAAACATCTTGGTAGAAATGTTTGAAGAAAAACATAAAAGAAAAAAAACAAACAAACAATTAATGCCCATAATTCTACCACCCAAGGAGCCAGCCCTGGGGCCCCGCCCCTTCCAGGCAGTCCACTCTCATTCTCTTGGCATATAAACACTGAAAAAGTGAAACTGGGGTCAGAACCGGTACGTGGTTTGAATTTTCCTATTTTTCCACTCACTACTTACTATCATAACCATTTCCACATGACATCAAATATTTTAAGCAGCAGTTTTTAGTGGTCACAGAGTTGCTCGAATGGGCCGCATGTTCCAGAACTTACTTGGCTACCCCCCTGGAGCTGGACGTCCGGACTGTGGCCTATGTCTTTGCTGTGACTGCAATAAACACCCTTATTCGAACAGAACACACTACATTGCTGTTTGCTTAGCATACATTTGAAAGGGAGAACAGCATATTGTTAAGGCTCTGGGTACGTTTACTCCCTAATTGATGTCATAAAATCTGTACCAATTTCGCCCTCCCTTCAGCAATAGGCCACATCCCAGAAGACCCACGAGCCACTCAGCTTTTTACAGATTTAATTCCATTCTCATCTCCTTCAGAAGATTCTCAGATCCTGCGTAAGGCACTCAAAGGCCAGCACTACAAACCCTGTCAAACCTGGATGCGTTCACAAGGCACAGAGGTGGGGGCGGGGGGCGCTTTTGCCTGCAACTGATACTGAGTACGGGGGGCCTCGGCACAGAAAGGTGAATAAAATCCAGCCCTGGCTTGGGAGGGGCTTTACAATCTGGTGGAGGAGAGAGAGACGCAGGCAAAAAAGCATTAATGACCATACCCATGCCTCTGCTCCTGCCTGCGTCTATGAAATTGAACTGTTTGGAGACCGGGACCCAGGAGTGGGCAGTTTAAAAAGCTTTCCAAGAATTGTAAACTTCAAATGCAGCCAGGGTTGAGAACGTCTGCCCTGCACCACATACAAACTTAATAAATATTACACTAAACAGACACTAGGGGGGTCTAGGGGTGCCTCGAGGGGATGGAGCACGCTGGGAAGGCTTGCTTCCTGTAGGAGGTGACTTCGGGGCTGTCATTAGGAAGTGAAGCCTGAGCACACAACTTGCGAAGAATGTATTTTATTCCTAATAACAGTCATTCCGCTCAGAGTCCTAGACAGCCCTTTCCCATAGCCTGTGCCCTCCTCTCCTCGCCACACAACCTGGAACTCACTTGGACAGATGGAGGAGGAGCCGCAGTTGACAGGGCCACCTGGCTGCTAAGAGGCTGAGCCGAGCTGAAACCCGCGCTCTCCCAACTCCCAAACCAGTGCTCCCCTCAGCCCTCAGAGGTGGCAAAGCCCTGAGGGTGGTCACTCCGGAATTTCCCTGGAATCTGAACCTTTCCTCGCCGCCGCCGCCATCATTAGGTCACTGTTCACTGGCCCCAGCTCCAAAACGCGCCTACCAGGCCTGGCAAGGCGGCCTCCCTCAATACCCCTTCGCAGTACAATGACCAAAAGGAAAAATTAACAAGAAGAAGAAAAAAAAAAGAAAAAGAACCAAAGATCCCACTCCATCTCATTAAGAAAGTAAACATAAGAGCCATCTAAGTGTCTAATTAAGCTTCTAATTAGTCCCTGCTTGTTACTAATGCAAATTAGATTACTCCGCTTAACTACAGCATGTCCACAACACCCTTGTTAATTGCGGCCTTTTGAAATTAAATTACTCCCTAATTAGCATATCAAAGCCATTGATTCGGAGCCGGGAAAGATGAGGGCAAGAGGAGGCGAATGCCAAATTTGGTTAATCAGAGATGGCTAATTAAATAGTGACGTCTTTTGTGGGGGGCCTGCTAGTTAAGGGAAGGGGCTTACTCACCCATGGCTTAAGTGGCCATCTGGAGCCTGGTTTTGATAGTGCCCTTGGCACCAGGGGGCTCCTGTGGACATGGGAGGGGCTCCAGCCAGCCTGGGCCACATCACAGGGCCTGGCCCTCCCTGGGGCCCTGGCGGCTCTGCTCACCCACCGGAGGTGCTCCGGCCCAACCCTTCGTCTCCAAAATGATACATCCAGGTGTGGCTTTCACAGGGATCCTGGGTACCAACTCAGGGGAATGCAAAACACACCCACATCTGAATATGCACGCTTCAGCATCCTTCCCCATCTCCCTCTCCCTGTTCCAAGCTGAGTTCTGGGAGGGTGACTTCCGCCCCGCTCTTCCCCAGTCTCCAACCTGTGATTCTATCCTTAGAACTAAGTCCCCCTCACCCTCAACGTACGTAAGTTTGGGGGCAGACTAGAGGAGTTCATTTGGGGAGGGACGGGCTGGTTTCAGCTTGGAACAGGCCCCTGGAGACACAGGCCCTGTAATTCTTGCCATGGTAAAAAAGCAGGAAGAACAACTAGATAACGCCATCAGCTCTTAAGAAGCGGTGTGAGAATCAGATTGGGTCAGGGGCACCCTTAAAGGCCTCCTCCGAACTCTCTTGTACAGACCCCACATTCACAGGTGAAATCTCCGAGCGGAGTTGCTTGCCACATTGCCCAAGGGGCGAGGCGGGTCACGTATGAGGCCTCGGGAGGAGGCGGGCGGGGGGGGGGGGGGGGTACTCATCCCAGTCCATCCGTAACCACTCAGAAATGTAGGCTCGGTGTTGACAGGGGAGATGAGTGTGAAACTCACCGTTGTAAATGCATAGGGGGTGAACTTCGTCAATTTGTGACCTCAGCCCTTGCGGACCGCATTCCAGAGGGGCGGGTTCCAGGCGCCTGGTGACCCTGGACAAGACAGAGCGCCCCTTTCCGCCTGGCTCCTTCCCCTGTCAAATGACAGTCAGTGTCGCTACTGGAACAAGGAGGTATGTGAACTGGCAAAACACAGTTCCTCACTGAGGGTCTGCTGACCACCTAGTTCTACTCTATACCTGCCACCATCTTTTCCCAGATTGGAATGCCTTCTAGAACCTTCCTCCATCTTCCATGCAGGAGGCAGAATCTGGGTTCCCAAGCAGCCTTGGAAATACTGAGGGCTTGTTTCTGCAGATGTGTGAGCTGGCTGCTAGGTAGCTAGGAGGCACCACACACCTGCCCCCAACCCCCCCACATGGAACAGATCAGCCCTGGTAAGGGCAACAGCTCCTAAAAGTCTCCTCTAGAAAAGACAGAACTTTCACAAAAATCCTGGTGGCTGACAGGCCCCTAGCCTCCCCTCCAGTGCCCCCTGCCCGGGGTAGGGTGTATTATGTGAAGGGGGGGCTCTCTGAAGTCTGTCCCCAGACTTGCCACCCCCAATCCTGCTCTCCAGGTTTCTCACCAGCACCCCCTGCAGCACACAGGGTCAGGGTCAGGGCCAAATTCCCAAGGGTGAGGCTGTGTTGACTTAAGGGAGGATCAAACAGGGCACATGGGACAGGAGAGGAGCCTCCACGCTCAGGAGAGGGTGAATAGAAGGCAGTGCCCAGCCCATGCGTCTTCATCCAAGCCGCCTGGGAAAAGGGCCCATAGCAGTGCCTTTTATATCAGAAAACATGTAAAATTAACAGCAAGGCAGAACAGGAGAAATGGGGAGGGGGCGAAGCTAGGCTGTCCTGGTTGCAAGGGGGGAGAGTGAACAGCGGCACACCGGGGGCCGGGCCGAAGCCGCCTGGCTGAGCTCTCTCTCCCAACGAGATTCAATTAATTGATAACAAGAGGCATCAAATTAATTTCTGGAGGATGTGAGACTCTGATGAAGGGAAATCTCTTCGATGGGGATCAGGAGGGAGGGGTCGGGTAGCGCCCCTTTAATCAGGCTGCGCTGCCTAATTGGGAAGGAGGGACCAGCGTGGGCAGTGGGGTCACCCGCCTGTGCCCTCTGGGGACAGGCGGAGCGCTCCCGCCGAGGTGGAACAAAGGGGAAGTGGCTGAGACCTTCCGGGCTCTCCTCCCAGAAGCCCCACATTCGCTATGGGAAGGGGAGGCCACGGAGGCCAGGGAGGGGGCCAGGGCTGCTCCCTCACCAACTGTGCAGTTAGGAAAAGCGAGGCCCCGGGGAGGAGAGGCCATGCCCGTACAGGGAACGAGGAAGTGAGGACAGAGCGCTTTGCCCCTCACCGGTGAGTGCCAGACCCCAAACCCACACACCCGAGAAGTTACCCCCCAGGGCGAGGAGGGCAGCACACGGTGGGAGCCCTCCATGTGACCACAAGGCTGAGGCCATGCCGTTTGAGCCGCCCCTCTCCCAGCGCCCCTGGACCCCGGCACTGGGTGGAGTCAGTCTGCGAGGACACCTCCTCCTGGCAGCCGGAGTCTCAGGTGTCAGAGACCTAGGAGCTCCTGCCAATCATGCCGATGCGCAGAGAAATGCTGGCCTGCTAGCAGCCCAGAGCTAGTGCGCACAGTAGGAGAGAACAGGTCCGGGAAGCCGAGGCTTCTGAAAGGAGGGATTCTCCGGTGTGGACTGACTGCACCCCCAACACCTCCGCGCCCTTCAGACTCCCATCCTGCCACGATTCCCGACTAGAGAGGCGCAAGCCTCTGGAAGCTAGGGAGGCCCCTGAGTTCCTCCCCAAGCGCTCACAGCAGCCGCCACTTCCCAGTTGCCCTCCCTCCGTGTCCTGCAAATCTGCAAAGGCCAACATCCCCATCTCCCCGAACCCCTCCCCAGCTGAAAGCGCCCTTTCCTTGCAGGGTGCAGATGCACATCTGCCCCAGGAACCCGTGAAGGAAGCACACAGCCACCCTCTTTTGGAGCAACTTCTCCAGGCCTGGGTCTCCTGGCAGCGAGGGCTCGGCTGGGGAACAAGAACAGAAGCTCTCCGCCCTTCCATCCTCCAGTGTCCCCTCATGCGGCCCAGCTCTCCGGAGGGCTCTCGAGGGGCCATCGCAGGCACCCTGTCCAGCGGGGGTGGGCTGGGGTGGCAGGACCAGAGCCTGCCTCCAGGCTCCGAAAGATGAGTGCCGGGCACCCGATCCATTTCCAACTCTCCAAGTTCGAGCCAGCCACCCTCCCAGGCCACCGCACGCACTCGGCTGCACAATGTGTGTGCGACGAGAGGAGTCCTTGTCGCCCTTCTGAGCCACCCTGCCAACAAGTGTCTTCCCCTGTCCCTCCTGCACTGCGGTGGGAACTCTGGGTAACCCTGCTTACCTTGACCAAATGCCAGAGGGTCACTATTCTACACACTCCACTTGGTTACTGTCCGAGGAAAACACGTCACCGCGCCATCCCCGTGCCCCCGCCGTCCTACCTGTGCATGATAGCCCAGGTGCCACCAGAGACTCCAAGTGGGAGAGAAAGTGTCGCTCAGCCCTGTCCTGTGTGACCAATGGTCCCACTCCCCCTCCGGCCAGCTTGGCAGGCTTCAGCTGGGCAGAGGAAGGGGCCTGGAGAGGTGGGCAGAGCTGCTGGGGTTGGGGGCACAGGTCATGTGGCACCGGCTATGGCCAGAGCTAGGGGAGGAAAGATGCAAGGCTGCACTGAGAGAGGGAAGCCCAGCCAAGGCAGGAACCCCGCGGAGGGCAGTGGGCGCCCTGGGATGCGGAGCCGGGGGAGGCAGGGCATGGCCAGGAGGGCCCCCTGGAGGCACCGAAGCTTTGGCACCATGGTCCTGCCCCTGCGGCCCTTTCCAAGTGTGCGCCTTCGTGCTAAGAGCGCTTGACTTCCAGCTCAGGTGAGCCCTGAGCCCAGGCTCCACGTGGGGCCCGCCCAGAGCCGCCGCCACTGCATCACCACTGCGCGGGAGCCACGGGTTTTGAGTGAAGACACTTCCTGTTCGGACCCCAGCGTGGGAAGGGCGGCAGGGAAGAGCTGTGCGCTTTCCTTTCTGTAGGGAATCCAGGAAGGCAATGCTGAGAGAGCCAGCAACTCCAGGCTCCAAGGGAAGCTTCTTTTTGCTTTTTCGAGATGATCCATCCACGGGCAGGTACCACACGGATCTGAGACTGGCCGCCAGAGCTGGCGCTTCAAGCCATCGAAGTCTCTTTGTGGAGAGGTGGCAGCTATTTGCCCTCTGCTGTGTTCTGGGGAACTATCCCTCTCATTTTTGTCTGTCTCCACCAGCACCTTATGAGGCCAGGGAAAGGAGAAACCGGCACATTCCAAGGTCAAGGGCAGAGGAGTGGGCCATACCTGAGCTTGTGAAGGAGGGAGGGGGAATTCAGCAGGACTTCCCATGCCCTATTCCCCCCCCAACCCACCATGGCCTCCCTGCACCCTCCCTTTCCCCCTCCCCTCCCCCCCGCAACAGAGGCTCAAGCCCCACTCTTAGAGGCACCAAATTTTAGTCTCTGCTCTAAGACTAACCAGCTGCGCACCCTCGGTCAAGTTGCTGCTTCTCTCGGGGCTACTTCCTCCCACTCCATAAAATGGAGGATGGCACGCGAGCATTTCCAGTATTCGCTCCATGGTGGGGCCTGGCAGTGCTGGGACTCTACAAATAAAAGCTACCCCTTGGCCCTGACCGGTTTGGCTCAGTGGATAGAGCATCAGCCTGTGGACTTAAGGGTCCCAGGTTTGATTCCGGTCAAGGGCATGTACCTTGGTTGCGGGCACATCGATGCTTCACTCTCATTGATGTTTCTAACTCTCTATCCCTCTCCCTTCCTCTCTGTAAAAAATCAATAAAATATATATTTTTTAAAAAGCCTCCCCTTGGTCAGTGCTACCACGTGCCAGGCACTGTGCTGGGTACTTCACATCTGCTCTCTCATTCAGCTCCCAAAAGGGCTCTCTCTACATGGGTATCACTGACCTACTTTACACGTAAGAAAACTAAGGCTCCAAGAGCGTAAGTCCCCCAGAGTCCCATCGCTACCGGCAAGTTCCAAAGCCTTTCCCACTCCAACCCATGATCTGCCGGGTGAGTTCTGGAGCCCAGTGGGAGCAAGGCGTTCCAGCCAAAGGAGCCCAGGCCCCTGTCGCAAAATGGTACCTGCCCTGCCCCGGTCTGGGGGGCCGGGAGAGTGGAAAGATGGTGACGGGAAACTGCCGGGCTCCTTGGACGGGAGAAATGCTTACTGTACAGGCTGGGCTATTAGAAAACAGACACTGTGCCTGCTCAGGGACAGAGTGAAGGGGCTTGCATTTCGGCCACCGAGGCAGTGGGGCAGCGATGGGGGAGGATGCAGGTAAGGCAAGTCCAGCTCCAGGTGAGGTGGAGCAGGGAAGCCGTCTCGGGGAGGTGACCTTCCCTCCCCTTGCACCTCACACCTCTCTTCTAGAAGGGACACCCTGCTCCCACCCTCCTCTCCCCCTCCCACAATGTGAGGTCCAGAGAGCAAGCCCCAGCCTTCACTGCTTGGGCACTCCAGTGCCCAGTCTGGTACCTGCCCAGACAGAGTAGGGGCTCAGCAAACATTTGGGGAATGACTAGATCAAAGGAAGCCCCCCAAGTCCCCCTGCTCTCCTCCCCCCTAAGGAAGAGGTGTGTTTGGAGTAGGGGCCCAGCAGGATATGCACATTCCTGGCAAGAAGGGACCTACCTGCCAGCAGCCAGAAAGGAAGTTTCTGGCCTGAGGCGGAGGAGAGGGGGTGGGTGGGGGTGCCTAGGTGCAAGAAAGGCACCTACACAGAAAAAAAACAACAGGGGCAGGTCCTTTTGCAAGCTGGGCCCAACCTGCCCTGCCCTGGCATTCCCCAGCAGGCCTTTCTCCCCCCAGGGCTCAGGGGTTCCCCAACTCTCCAACTCCTGGGAAACCTGCCCAGGATGGGGAGGACAGAAAACCCCACCCAGGGGCCCAGCGCTCAGTGCCAGAAGGTTCCCATGGTCTCCCACAATCAGTGCCAAGGCTGGGGCCAGAGTTAAGGTAGCGACTGGAGGGTCCAGGAGTGAGTCAGATCTTGGTGGGCCCTGAGTGTGTGTGTGAGAGAGAGAGGGGGGGGGCACCCACAGTGCTACTTCCTCCCCATGCCACCTTGCCCCACTGGCAAGAACCGGAGTCACACCAGATGGGGAGCCCCTCCGCCCCCACCCCCCACCCCCAAGGCACAGGCCTGTTTTGGGAAGGCTTAGATCCACCAGTGCCCAGGTGCTGGCAGCAGTTCTCAGCGCCCGCCAGGTGACAAAGAGCCCCGGAACTCAGGCCGAGCCAAAGTTTCTCAAGTTTAAAACAAACAAACAGAAAACAACAGCAACAAGCCGGCAGACTTCCCCTTCCCCGGGAAGGAGCTGGCCGGGGGTTGTCTGAGGCCAGTGACTCTCCTGCCCCAGCTGGGCCCCACAGAGCCCAGCCTTCTGCCCTCTGGGGCCCCTAAACTCACTGGAGGGCTCGAGAGGAACGTCAGGAGCTGGAAATGACCAACTCCACAGGGTTCAGTGCCCATTCTCCAAAGAAAGTGCGATTCTGGGCTCAGATTCTCAGTGCAGGGGTCTCCACTATTGAGTTCTGTGGGGTTGGCTAGACCCTCCAGAGGCTACAGGCCGCAGAGAGCATCCCGCGCCCCTTTCTGTGTGGGAGAGGCGGGCAGCGGGCCCAACCTCAGGCTCCAACCTTACCTGCCCCGCAAGCTTCACTCCCATGGCCCTCAATCCCAGACCCAACACAGTCACGGGGGACGATGCAGGTGGGGCTCTGAGAGGCGGTAGGAAGATGATGCAGTGCAAGGAAAAACCCGCATTGGCCAAAACGCTCCTGGGCTTTTATGGGAACCGTGGCGGGGGGCAGCCTCAGACTCGGGCTTACTCCTCCACACACACCCCAACTCCAGCTCCATGCTCCCAGGTCACCTGCGGGGAGGTCCGGAGCTGGGGTGCCAGGCGCACGGTGACCTCCAGCCAGCCGCCTTAAACCCCAGGCGCCCAGCGAGGGCGGAAATCGGCCAAGCGGGGTTGGAAGAGGGACGAGCCAGGTGCTGGGTGAGCTCGGGTTTTCCGCGATCCCATATCCTCTTCTCCCAACCTGGAGAGTCCGTGCGGGCGCCGCTGTGTTCACGAGGTCCCCCCCTCGCCCTCCCGTTGGAGGAAAGGAATCTGCCGCCCTTACGGCCCCGGCCTCGGAATCCGCGTCCCACGAAATCACACGGCCCCTTGCCGGGGAGGCCGGGACCCCAAGTCGCTCAGGGCGCCCCAGCGTCACAGGCTCGGTCGGGGCTCGTTTGTTTGATGCTGATGAGGGGCGCAAGGCGGGAGCGGGGGTGACCACAGGTCAAAGAGAGGTGGGGGAGGGCGGGGGCGTCCAAAGGAGACCCTAGTCCTCAGTCTGAGGGAGGGTCCCGCTGGCCTCCGAACCCTGCCTGCCCCCCCACACACACATACACGGGGGGGGGGCAGGAGCTCTCCTGAACGGCGTGGGTGAAGGTATGGGGCCAGGTCCGTCCCCTCCACCACGAGCGCACGGCATCGCAGGACCCGCTCCAAGCGCACGCGAGTCCCCAGAAGTTTTCCGCTCCACCTGAGTGACCGACGGACGGGGCGAGGCTGCCTGGCCCCGGACCCTCCCAGGTGCGCCCCGGCACCACGGGTCCCCTCCAGACCCGAGGCGACGCGGAGGCCGGGACCGCGGCCCCCCCCCCCCCCCCCGTCTGCCTCGGCCGGTCGTGGGGAGTCCCGGGCCGCCTGCGGGTGGAGGAACTCACTCCCCCACTCCCCTCCCCAGCCCAGGAGAGTCGGGCCCGGCAAGTATTCTTTGTCTGCCTCCGGGCGGGCGGGGGTGTCGCGCCCCCTTACACCCCATTCCCAGCGGTCAGGCCGGGAGGGGGCGGAGCCCGGATTCTTGGGGAAGGGCGGGCCTCGGTAGCCTTTCCAGCCCCCCCTCCGGCCGACTCCGGCTGCCCCCCCGCCGCCACCGCCGCCGCCGCCGCGCCGGGGCCCCCACCTGTTCCCCACGCAGCCTGGGGCCGCGAGGGCCCGGCCCGGGGCGGGGGCCGCGGCCGCGCGGGGTCAGGGCGAGCAGCCGGCCCCGCTGGAACAAAGTGTGCCGGCCTGGGCCCGGCTCCTCCCGGCGCGGCTCCGGCGGGCAGTTTGCAAACACAAAGTGCGCCGGGGAGCGGGCGAGAGAGCGCGCGAGCTCGGGAGTTGGTCTGATCGCCGGCCCAGCCCCCACTCCCCTTCCCCGGGCTCGGCCCGCCACCTACCTGTCCGGCCCGGCCGCTCCGTGCGGGCTCCGGCCCGTCAGCCCGCGCGGGGCATGGGGCTCGCTCGGGTCGCAGCCCGGGCCCGCCGCCGCCCGCTGGGGCTGCCCCTCCGCGCCGCGCAGCTCCGGAGCGTCCTCCCTCCGCGCCGCGCCCGCCGCCGCCGCGCGCCCTAGCCCCGCCGGGGCATCGCACTTTGCGGGCGGCTCGGCTGGCTCCGGCGGCGCTCCTCCTTCCCGGTCCTCCGGCGACGCTGGTTCGCTGCTCCGGCTCCGCGGCTCCGGGACCCCGGCGTCCCCGCCCCCGGCCCAGCCCTGGTTCCGGCCCGGGCTCCTCCCCGCCGCGCCGCCGCCGCCTGCGCCGCGCCCTCCTCGCTGGATGGGGGCTCCGTCCCGGCCGCCGGGCGCACTGTCCGGTCCGCAGGGGCGACCGGCTCCGGACTCCGAGGGGCTGCGACTGAGCGGGGCTGCGAGTGGCTGCGAGCGGGCGGTGCGCGGGCGGGGCGGGCGGAGGCGGGGAGGCGGGCGGAGGGGGAAGGAGGGAGCGCGCCGAGAGCCGGGGCGGAGGGAGGGAGCGAGCGAGCGAGCAGGCGGCGGAGGGAGGGAGGGAGGGAGAGAGGGAGGGGAGACCAACTTCGAGCGCTACCATAATTCGCCTAAAGCAGGTGCAGCGGCTTTCAGCAGGCCCGGCTGCCGGCCGGGAGCGAGAGGAGACCACGTGGACCAAACTTAAGGGGAAGCAAAGTGGGGACACCGGGGAACGCCGTGGGACTGTGGACCTACACAGGGGGCGGGGAGATGGAGAGACCCCAGGAATTCACCCTGGCCTCTCGATTTGTGTGACGCGCTTTGCGAACCCCAGCCCTTCCCTTGAGTCCGGAGGCACGGCCAGCCCTGCTCCCGCACGGTTCACTGGCTCCCGGCGGGCGGGCAGCGCTGCACGCGGGGAGCGGTCGGGGCCCCTCCTCGCCTCGCTCCCGCTCCCCGGTGTGTGTGTGTGGGGGGGGGGGGTGTTTCGAGCCGGGACGGGGGTGTGGGAGGCTCCTTCTGGGCTTTGTGCACGGCCACCCTGGGCGATCGGCCGCCTCCCCCTTCGGAAGGGGAATTTCCCTTCCAGTGCGCCGCGCACCGGTGACGAAGGGGCCCCACGCCGGATCCACGCGGCCTAGAGAAATGCAAAGTAGACTCAGTTCTTCGGGGATATTAGACTGTAAACAAAACTCAGTGTTTTTGCCCCGGAGAACTGAGGGGACTGCGGTGGCGGCGGAGGTGTGTGTGTGTTTGGGTTGGGAGGGGGAAGTCCGGGTGAGGAAAGGCCCCAGATCCCAGGGGGAGGGCTGCGCTGGTAACAGATGCCCCACGCAGAGACCCGTGCCAGGCTGAGTGCCCCCGCCCAGACATTTCCCATCTGGCCCTGTGTGTTGGGATGGGGAGAGGTGAGGGACGGTGGAGGAGCGCCCAGGACCCAGGGAGGCCCCTGCTGTGGGTGGAGGCCCCAAGGCAGTGGCTCCGGAAGGCGCTCTGGCCCAGATCACCTGAGGCAGGTGGGGGTGGGCGGACACTTGTTGCTTTTGTGGAATGTGAGGGGGGGGGCGCTTCAGGGATTGGTGCTCAGAGTGTGTCGGTGCTGTGGCCTGGGGAGAGGATTTCTCCTTGTGGAAGGCCTTCCAATGGGGCGTGGAAGAAAAGGGTCCTCAGAGAGGAGGCCCCCTCCCTCGTGGGTTGTTCTATGTCACGTGCTCCATTTCTCTTCTGTGAGTGCAAGCAGGAGTTGTAATTTAAGTGGTACCTGTCCAGGCCCAGATCCTGTGTATTTGCCCCCTTGGATGGATGTCACAAGCACCCTAGGGTCTCTTGGGAACCGTTCAGGTATCTCGCTGTGGAATTGGGGTGGGGGTGGGGGGGCAGGACTCCAAGTGCCATTTATTTGGACACGGTTATTGGAAAGTGCCCTTTCCCATGCAGCAATAGCAGTCGCCGTAAGAACAACAGAACAGGTCTTACTTTGGAGTCATAGCACATCCCAGGCACAGGACTCATTTCATTCTCACCATAACCCTACGAGGTGGGAGGGCTAGTATCTCCATTTACAAAGGCAGAAACTGAGGCACGGTCCCAGGCTTACACAGCTGGTAAGTGACGAGGCAGGATTCCAACCAGAGCCACTTGGGTGAGGACAGGAAAGAGTTCCTGGAGGTCTTTAAAGCAGCACAGCCTGCCTGGGGGGTTACCTGGGAGTACAGTTCGGGGGAAAGGAAGTCCTTGGTCCTGTGATCTGATTTATCTTCTATGGAGAGCCAGCTCCCATGGGAGTCAGCTTGTGTGGACTGGGAGGGGGCAGGGGCAGACCTGGAGTTGGCAGGTCCTGTGTGAGCCCAGCTGGACCGGGACCCCCTCCCCATCCTTCCTGCAGAGGCTTGAGGTGGGTTTCTGCAGGGGCAGATGAAGGGGGTGACCTCCACGGGGCTCACCTCTTTTCTGGCTGGCTCTGGCGGCGGCCAGCCCTTTCCCATCCTCTCCCTGCAGCAGCCCCCTTGCCTCACACATGGGCCTTCTTGCCCAAAGAGATTTCCTGGGAATGCTTTGGCCCTCATTTCCATTCACCCCTCAGGCCAGCTCACTTCCCAGCACCCAGTGACTCACAGTGAGTGCGGATGGGGGGGGGGGCTCACCAAAGAAAGGGACAGAACCAACACCCCCAAAATCAAAGCAGCCAGTCCAAAGGTCTTCCTTCTGGTGCAGGAGCTGTGTATGAGGGTTCAGAAGAGTATTCCTGGCTCCCCAGGTGGAGGGACTGGGAACACGCGGGGTGGGGGGGGGGTCCCTTTCCGTCCTTGTTTCTTCAGAGGGGCCAGAGCCAGGGGCTTGGGCTGTGGCAGGAACCAGGGCCCTGAGAGGAGGCGTGGCTAAGAGCCCAGGGTAGAGTGAGGCAGCCGGGGGTTAAACTTCACCCTCTGTCCCTTACCAGCTGGGTGACTTGGACAAGTCACATGACATCTGAGCCTCAGTTTCTTCATCTACAGCGTGGTGGGAAGATGGCATGAGCAAGTGTGGGCAAAGTCTAGCTCAGAACCTCACAGCGCTTCCCATAAACGCTCATTCTCCCTTTTGCCAGCCCAGTTTCCTCACCTAAACATGAGGAATGTAGACCTCACAAAACTTCAGATTATTCATAGTATAAGTTTGTACCTATTAAATTCCTACTGTGTGCCAGGCACTTCATGTGCTGCTCAGCAGGGTGGTTCTGCTCATTTTATAGGTGAGGAACTTGAGGCTCAGAGAGGTCAAGCAACTCACCCCAGGTCACACAGCTAAGAGGTGGTGCCGGCCACTTCTTGTTCCCAGGTCTTCCTACTCTGAAGCAGAGGCCCTTGCCCAGGGTCAGCTGCCTCTGGGGAAGTGGGCTGGTGGGCGAGCTTGTCCCGAGCACCAGGCCTGGCAACTCAGGACTGTGCGTGTTCGGAAACATTTATCTCCTCATTCCCACACACCTACACCCAGATATTTTGTTTCCATCCATCTCACTTGACTGACTCTTACCTTTCTCCCCCGTCAAAGCCTTTTTTTAGTTGTTAAGGAATAAAACTTCATCAGCATAACCCAGCAGCTCCACTCCTAAGTACATAGCAACAGAAATGCACACACATGTGTGTTCACCAAAAGACATGCACTAGAACGCTCTTAGCAGCACCCTCACCAAGGGCCATCAACAGTGGAATGAAGCGAATGAATCTTGGTATTTGCATCCACGAGCTAGAACTTGGCAATGAGGACAAACACATTATTGCCATGCACAGCAACATGGAGAAACCTCACAACCGGAACATTGGGCCTAAAAGCCAGACACCTGAGAAAACACACGGTTACCAGTATGATTCCATGGATGAGAAATTAAAAGATCAGTCCAACGCACGGATGGCGTTACAGCTCGGAGAGTGGCTACTCTGGGTGGGGGAGTGATGCCTGGAAAGATTCTTGGGTGTTTTTTTTTTAATTTGGTTACGTGGGTGTGCACACTTGGTGGAAATTAATTGGGCTGTGTGTACACTTGGGAATTATGCATCTCTGTGCCTAAAAATAAAATCTTAAAAATATTGCGGCTCCTATTGAGGTCCTTTCCCATCCTGCCCTCTCATCCATCCTCCCCTTCCCACGGTAGCCCGTTACCCGACATTGGTGGTTCGCCTTCCCAGCTCAGTTTTCTACTCGCACTCAGTCAGCATCGCGTGGGCATCTGGGAGTGTTAGCGAAAGGTGTCCTTCCGCTTCTTGCTTTTACACTTTGTTGTTGTTTCTTACTCAGCTTCGGGTTTGCTGAGACGAAGGCATGTTTGCTGCGTGAATCTGCAGGGCATTCATTGGAAAGGCTTCTGGAGCCTTCCACGGATCACGCCGTGTGCCGGGTCTGGTCTCTTTGCCAGGCCTCCCGTGATGGACAGTTGGGTTGTTTCCGATGTATGGCCATGGTGTCACACTGCAGTGGGTTTCCTTTGTGGGGGCGGGGGGGGGGCTGCGAGGGCTTTCTGCTGCCTCCTGCTCCGTTGAGTTGTCCCCCCTTGCCCCTGTGGTTCCCCGTGCTGGAATCTCCTCCCCTCCCCATATTTCCCAGCTGTTCCTCCCACCCTGCTTCCCAATCTTCCTGACTCAGAAAGACCCAGGGTCCATGCTGGGGGAGGTGGGGGAGGGGTAGAAAGGGGCAGCCTTTCCCTTTGCCACAAAGGCCCCCGTTCCCCAAGATAAATGACGATTTAGACAAAGAAATATTTCATTAAGGGCTGATATCTTAATGAACTGTGCCAGGAACCTTCAAGGCACTCTCCAGACTCCCCCTTTCCAAGGGGGGCTCTGACTCCTGGGGTTGAAGGCTTATCAGCTTACCACATTGCCCTGAGTAGAGGACCAGGCAGTGTGGGGATCTGTCCCACGGGGCAGGGAAGGGGAGGGGAGGGCACCAGGACTGGGGGATGGGCCGGCTGCCCTTCCTGGTGCCCCGGCCCTGGTTGCACACCCCTCTGTAGTCACTTTTAGGGACCCAGACCTTATCCTCAGGGTTGTGGGCACAGGACTCGGGGCTGATTGGTGGAAAATCAGCCATTAAGGATCAGGAAATGAACAGTAACCTGACAAGCAGTGGACAATTTTCCATTAATTAGAACATGTTGGGTCTAACAGGACCCCCTCCATGGAGGGATCTCCGTGCAGGGAGAGAGCAGGACACACACAGCAGACCCAGCACCCAGCCATGCACTGAGGAAGGGGCGGCCAGGGGCAGGCCGAGGCCCAGGATGGCAGGCTCAGCGGGAAGAGCCCTCCCGCCCTCCCTCCCGGAGGTCTTCATCCTTGGCGAGTTACCCCAGGTCTTCCCACCTCGTGAAGATGCTTGGATTTAAGTTCTCATTCTGCCACTCTCAAGCCTGAAAATCCGAAGCAAGAGGCTTAATCTCAGTTTCTTCAACTGCAGAATGGGGAGGAAGATGAGGGTCTGGTGAGGCTGCGAGCAAGAGGAAAGCTCAAGAGGGTTCTCAGCCGAGGGGCTGGGCAGGTCAGAGCTGCTGTCATTCTTTCTTGGTTCCCTCCCCCGACTCCCACCCCTTTCCCTCTCCTCTGCAGCACACCCACAGACGCTACAATGTTTGGTTCACTGACTTTTATTTAATAACTTTATATACATTGTATTGTTTAACTGTTAACCCCGTTATGCTTGTCTCTCCAACCAGATAATAAACCGAGAGGGGGGCCCACAAGTTTACTCATTTTGGGATTTTCTGTTGCACCCAGCATCGTGTGGTTTGTATAGTAGGTGCAGTAAATGCATGGTAAGTTTATTTTATGATTTGATAATTTAGAGCAACATTAAAAGAAAGAAAGAAAGAAAGAAAGAAAGAAAGAAAGAAAGAAAGAAAGAAAGAAAGAAAGAAGGAAAGAAAGAAAGAAAGAAAAGAAAGAAAGGAAGGAAGAAAGCCTGACGCCTCAGGACAAGTTGGTGCCCTGCAGGTATCCGCTGGGGGTCTTAACACTTACTTAGGTAGTAACTGTGTCTTCCATGGTTGGCAGGAAAGAGTTGGAGGCCAACGTGGGGGGAATGTGGATAGAACATGGGACAAGGCAGCACCCTCCCTCCCTAGGGCCATCTCCTCCTCCCAGAGGGCTATGCTCCCCACTCTTACATCCTCCCTGCTCCCTTGCTGCCCATCATGGGGATGCTTGCAGGCATCCTCAAACTACGGCCCGCGGGCCACATGCGGCCCACTGAGGACATTTATTTGGCCCGCCCCGTGTTTTTTGTTTGTTTGTTTTTAAATATATTTTATTGATTTTTACAGAGAGGAAGGGAGAGGGACAGAGAAGTTAGAAACATTGATGGGAGAGAAACATCGATCAGCTGCCTCTCGCACTCCTACTGGGGATGTGCCCGCCACCCAGGTACGTGCCCTTGACCGGAATCAAACCCAGGACCTTTCAGTCCCCAGGCCAACGCTCTATCCACTGAGCCAAACCGGTCAGGGCCCACCGGGTGTTTTTGCCGCCACTGCCTGTCCTGCTTATAATAAGATATGTGCAGTGTGCATAGGAATTTGTTCATAGTGGGGGTTTTTAAACTATAGTCCGGCCCTCCAGCGGTCTGAGGGACAGTGAACTGCCCCCTGTTTAAAAAGTTTGAGGACCTCTGCTTTAGAGCTTTTAGCCAGAGGAGCGTTCCTTCCCCGTGGATGCCCGAGGGCCTCCCTAGAGTTCTCAGCCACCAGCACTGGGGGTGAGGTGCAGTGTGAAGGAGGAAAGTCAGTGCCGAGGTGGCCTCACACTGGACAGAGCCGCCACGAGTTGAGTGTGTGCCAGACACTTCTGCGAGTATCTCTGACCCCACGGTGGTCCTGATGAGCTGGTGTTTCTGTGATGGTTTCGGGAGGCGGCAGTGCCCCGGATGGCAGAGGCAGTGGATGTGGTGTGGCTAGCCGGAGAGATAAGAGAGTGTCTAAGTTCCTGATGGCATGTGACATCTGCCTGGGCCCGGGGAGTGGGGCTCAGACTTTTTCCTGAGGTGCCCAGACACTGATCTGAGTCACATTCCACGCCTGGCCTGGGCCCCCACCCACCTCCTTCCCGGTTCTCCGGCACCTTCTCTCCTCCCGGCCTCTCTCCTCTAGTTCCCTCTGCTCCTGACCCCTCCAGCTCCCAAGACCTGCTTCATGGTTGTTAGGGCAGGAAGTGCCTAAGCCCGCCCCTCCGGGCTGGATCTTGATTGGAGAGAGCCCTGTGCACCAGGCGCTGTGCTAACCACGCTTCACGCGTGACCTCACTTCACCTCCGGCTGCCCTCTGAGCTGACATGCCAGATGCTGTGGGTGCCCGTCCATGCCCTCACCCTGGCCACCTACACCTCTAAGGCTTCCGCTCCCCAGTGCCCGCCTGGCCTTGCCCGAGGGCGGCCTCTGGGCTCTGGAGCCCACACTGCCAGTGTGTGGGAGGCCAGAAGTGTCAGGGAATGAATGCCTTTCGGAAGGCCCCCCACCCGTGACCGTGGGAACTGGCGTGTAAGTGCCCCACTCCCGGGGCCCTCTGCGGGGATAACTCAGGCGTGTGTCCTCCGTGCTGTCTTGGGGTCTCCCCTGCAGACTGAACCTCAGGGAGCTGGCTGCTGACACCCGATGGCCTTCCCTCCCTTCCCTAAATCAACCCTGTGGCCTGGGCTGCGTCTGGGGGAACCCAGCCTAGGTCAGGTGGGGGCTGTTGTCTTCATTTTACAGATGACAAGTCCCAGGCTCGGCGAGGCTGAAACTCACCAATCCCATTCCACAGGGGCAGGACAGAACCTGTGCTCACAGAGGACATTCCACTCCCCAATGTCGCTCTACGAGGAGGTGGCTTCCCACGGGCCCTGCCCCTGCCCCCCCTTCCCCTCCGGCCCCCAAGCCTGGCTCAGGCCAGCTCTCTGGTTTCTCACCTTGAGAGGCTGGGGGTGAGGAGCAGGGTGGGTCAGCATCTCTGACTGGGAGAAGGGAGTGTCTCCAGGCCCCCCCTGCCTCTCTGAGTCACCAGCCCGCAGACAGAGCCAGCTCCTGGGTCACAGGCAGAAAGAGAGCGATGAACACCTACAGGGCTGGCCATGTAACGAGTGGGAAGAAGCGAGAGCCATCGGGAGTGCTGGGGGAGGAGAGGCCTACGCCAGGGCACGAGGGCCGGGCGGCTCAGAGCTGAGCAGTCTCTCCAAGACTTCGTGGTAACGGGGGACCATGGTCAGACTTCCCGGACACAGCGGCCCCTATAGAGGCAGGAGTAACCAAGGGGACAAACAGGAAAGGGTTTCTTTCTTTTTGTTAATCCTCACCCGAGGATATTTTCCCACTGATTTTTAGAGCGAGTGGAAGAGAGAGGGAAAGAGAGAGAAACATATCGGTTGGTTGCCTCCTGCCCGCACCCTGACCAGGGCCCAGGCCGGGGAGGAGCCTGCCTGCCACTGAAGTACATGCCCTTGCCCGTAATCAAACCTGGGTCCCTTCAGTCTGCAGGCCAATGCTCTGATTTCTTTTTTTTTTAATATGTTTTTATTTATTTATTTATTTTTAGAGAGAGGGGGAGAGAGAGAGAAACATCGATCAATCAGTTACCTCCTGCGCAGTCCGGGGACCGTACGGTGCCCCGATGATGCTCAGATGACGCTCAAGCCACAGAGCCCCACCAGCCAGGGCAGGAGAGGATTGCCCGTGAGGTGTGCTCAGCCTGGGGATGTGGAAAGTCCCTGCCACTGAGAATCTCCAGGTGGGGGAGGGGTTGGCCTGCCTCCTTTAAGACCTTGGAGGTGGGCGCGGGGCATGGGGCAGGACAGACACGATCCCCCAAAGACACAAGTTGCATGGAGAGAACACCTCGCCGTTTCCTACTTGCTTGGTTTTCATGACACCTGCTTCTTAGTTTAGTTCTCCCAGACGCAGACTCTGAGGCGAGGATTCCAGTGCAAGGAGTTTATTTGGGAAACAGTCCCAGGAAATACCGGTAGGGGAGGGGGAAAGTGCGAAGGAAGGGCAGGAAGCCAGCACAGGGAGTGTCTTCATGCAGGTTATGCTACCACGTGAGCAAGAAGGGCATGGACAGGCTGGGGACTCCGGAAGATGGGTGAGACACCCTTCCAGACCCAGGGCAAGGCAGCTGGGAGATTTATCCACCAACTCCCTCGGGTCATTGGCTGAGGGCAGCTTCCAGGCACATGAACTGGCCAGCACTTCCGGTTTGCCTGGAGCTGGTGTAAGAGTGTTCCCTGGCCAGGAAGAAAACCCCAGGCAAAGACCCGGTGTTGGCAGTCAGCAACCTTCCCCTCTAGGGGTAAGTGCTGAGATCCTGGCAGGGTGCCAGCACCTGCCACCCTCGCCCTGCCCTTCTCCTTGACTGTGCCTCAGCGGGTTCCTGTCATTTCCCAGTGTTCCCTCTTCAATGCTTGTTGTTCTCAAGGCTTCAGCCTGGACCCGTTGCTCCCAAAAGCTACATGTCCTCTTGGACAATTCCATCCACTCTCGTGGTTTTAATGACCATCTGTGAGTAGGTGACTCCCAGCATTGTCCCTGGCTTGGATCTTGCTCCCACCCCCATGTCTGTGAAGCTCCAGTGATGGCCTGATCAACATATCCCGGATAATCATCGTCTGTCTCCACACCATACTCTACCTCCGCATGTCCTCCCAGGGGTGGCATCTTTTAGGAATGTGAGGTGGGCCTGGTACGTGATTCACTTGCTCACTTTAGAAACTAGGACTCACCGTTTGGTCCTCCCAATTCCTTCTCTTCACATCCGATCACCAAGCTCTGTGGGTGCGGTTTCCAAAGTAGTTCTCAGGGTCATTTCCTCCTCTCCACCCCAACACCCACTGCCGTGGTCTAGACCCTCATGATCTCTACCTGGGTACTCCCCTAGCCTCCTAGCTGCTGGCCCTCTGCCAACCTGATCTCCTCCTAATACCTCCCTCCAGCCCATCCTCCACAGAAGTCAAATAGTGCTCTCTAAAGTGGCAACGTTGGGACTGTGAATTGGTGCAGCCACTATTGAAAAGAGTATGGAGATTTCTCAAAAAATTAAAAGTCGAGCTACCTTATGACCTACCAATTCCACTGTGGTATGTTTATGTGAAGAAATCCAAAACACTAATTCAAAAGAACATATGCACCCCTATGTTCACTGCAGTGTTATTTACAATAACCAAGATATGGAAGCAACCAAAGTACTCATCAATAGCTGAGTGGATAAAAGAAGCTGTTGTCCATATGCGCAGTGGAATATTACGTGGCTATAAAAAAAGAATAAAATCTTAGCATGTGCGACAGCATGGATGAACCTAGAGGATATTATGCTAAGTGAAAAAAGTCAGACAGAGGAAGACAAACAAATGTCGTATGATTTCACTTATCTGTGGAATCTGAAAAGTAATATAAATGAACAAACAAAACAGACGCATAGATACAGAAAACAAACTGATGGTTGCCAGATGGGAGAGGAATGGGGCACTGGGTGAGGAAAGGTAAAGAGACTAAGAAGTACAAATTGGCAATTACAAAACCGTCATAGGGATGTCAAGTACAGCATAGGGAATACAGCCAATTATATTGTAATTACTATGTGTGATGCTAGGTGGGTACTAGACTTGCTGTGAGGACCACTCTGTGAGTTATATGTATAACTGCTATGCCATACGCCTGGAACTAATATATTGAATGTCAACTAATTGACAAAAAAGTTTTAATTAAAAAAAAATTGCCAGCCTGAACTTGTCATGCCTTGCTCAAGATCTGTTCCCCCAGGGCCTGGTGTTTAGGGCACAAGGTGTCCTTTCTTCATTGTTTCTTTTTGTTGTTGTTGTTGTTTGAAATCCTCACCTGAAAATATGTTTTGATTGATTTTTGAAGAGAGAGAAACATAGAGAGAAAGAGAGAGAGAGAGAGAGAGATTGGTTGCCTCCCTTATGAACCCTGAGCAGGAATCAAACCTGAAACCTTTTAGTGTATGGGATGAGGCTCCAACCAGGCAGGGCCAGGCGTCCTTTGTTAACCTCTGACCCCTTGCCTGGCTACTGCCAGCTCTGCCACTTGACACCGGTGGTGGGTGCTGTGTTCTCTCCTCTCCTATCATCTGCCTGGAATACCTTCCCTTCCACTTGCTTTCAGGGTGGACTCCCAGGACTCCGCTTAGATGGCACTTCCTCTTGGAAGTTTCCCTGGGATGCCCGGATTTGGATTAGGCGCTCATGTTTTGTTTTCTATGCAAGTGTTAGGACATTCACTTCCAGTGGCTTAAACAACAAAGGGACTTGACTGGCTCTTGTAACTGAATAGCGGAGGGGTAGTGCGCGCAGGTGCTGTGAGATCCAGGGGCTCACATCGCCGCCGCTGCTGGCTTCTGACTTTGACTCATCCTCAGGGCCCTTGGAGGGAGTCCCGTCAGCTTCAGACTCCCATTCTGCCTGGTTCAGTCCAATGAACCGATCCAGCAAATGCTGGCTTGTTGGGACCTGAGGAGAGATTTACTTGCCCTCCCCCAAACCAACCGAAATGGCCAAGG
Source organism: Murina feae (assembly GCA_004026665.1). Classification (NCBI taxonomy): domain Eukaryota; kingdom Metazoa; phylum Chordata; class Mammalia; order Chiroptera; family Vespertilionidae; genus Murina; species Murina feae. Next base: position 8,885 of record PVJC01010986.1, on the reverse strand, counting down.
GCTTAGAGTGTTCTATGTCTGGGGCTGGCAAACCACGGCCACTTGTTCCTGCAGTGGCAGCACTGCCCAGGAGGCAGGCACCGGCGAGCTTTTCCTGTAACGGGACTACAAGTTAACCTTTAGGCTCTGTGAGCCAAGGCCAAGTGGGGACTTACATAACAAGGGAGAAAACAGACCCCCCCCCCAACTTTTATTAATGGGGTTACAGTTACAATAATAGTTGAGTCCAATTTTTTTGTCATACGGGTCTACTAATGAGAAGAAGGGGGTGTGTGGGGGGGATATATTTTTAAATTGGGGTTCAAAGTTCATGTTCCCTTCATCAACTCGATGGCATATGCTCATCTATAAAACCATTCTTAGCTCAGAGTCGGGCTGTGGAGTATTTTGTAAGGCAATTCTTTATCAGACAAGTTCATGTACGTCGGATCCCCTAATCCCAACACCATTCTTATAAAGTACATAGTGCCTTTTTCACAGAGGGGAAACTGAGGCTCAGAGAGATGTAGCTGGCTGGGTTTTCACAGCAAGGCCTCTCTGGGACCTGTGCTTTGTAATTGAACAACCATGCTATCCCCCGGTTGCAGGCAGAGACTGGGCCGGCAGGAGAACAGGTGGCCTGGAGGCTAGGCTCCAGCTGGCTCCGTGACATCCAGTGTCCAACTGGGACGGGCCTAGCTACCACAGGTGCTCAGTTCTGTCTCAAGAATCTCTGGGGTTTGACCTTTCTTCCTTATAACTCCCCACACAGGAGCTATAACCAGCTTCAAAGGAGAGAAAAATCAGGCTTCAGGTGAGCATGCCCAGGGCCACAAACAAGGAAGCTGACCCCTCCTCTTCCTCCAGCCTCTGGGCCTGGCCTTATGGGGTCCCTGATGAGCACTCTGGTTCCTGTAAGCCTTGATGTTGGGAAGACCACGGGGCAGGGCAGGCTGTGGGCAGCTCTCGGCAGGACAGTCCCAGCCCTCCTCCAGGGCTGACAGGCCTCAGGCAGGGCCACAAGGTCAGGGCAAGGTCTAGGGCATGCAGAGGAGGCCAGAGGTGAAGGAAGGTTGTTGGGTTCCTTTCCAAGATAATGATATTTGTTTTAAAATATGTTTTTATTGATTTCAGAGGTGAAACAAGAGAGGGAGAGAAAGGGAAAGAGAGAGAGAGAGAGAGAGAGAGAGAGAGAGAGAGAGAGAGAGAGAGAGACAATTATGAGAGAGAGTCATTGATTGGCTGCCTCCTGCACGCTCCCTGCTAGCCAGCAACGGGCATGTTCCCTGACCAGGAATCAAACTGTGACCTCCTGGTTCATAGGTCTATGCTCAGCCACTGAGCCATACCAGTTGGGGCCAGAATAATAATATTTAGAAACTAAAAGTGTGTGTGCCAGTACCTACAAACACACATTCACACATTCTCTGGCCTCATACTTGCATGTACACACTCCCACAGTCAGTCACACCCACAACCATCTTCACTAGCAGCACCTCACACACTCCTATGATTTCCCACACTGACTTACACACTCCTGAGCTCATCCCACGTGTGTATACACACCAGGGAGAGTTTCTTAGGACTGCCATCGCAAAGGACCACACACCGGTGGCTGAGGACAACAGAGCTTGATTGTCTCATACCTGCAGCGAAGTCCAAAATCTAGGTGCCGCTGAACTTGTAGGGGAGGGTCCTTCCCTGCCTCTCGCTAGCTTCTCTCAAGCGTCTGATCGCCCCAGGTGTTCCTGGCCTGGAGATGCGCCACTCCGATATCTGCTTCCATCTCCACAGGGACGCGTGTCTCTGTGTCTTCACAGGGACATCTCTTATTAGGACACTGGTCCTATTGCATTAGGAACCATCCTACTTCAGTATGATCTCCATTTAACGGATTACGTCTGTTATGACCCCATTTCCAAATAAGCTCACATTCTGAGGTGCTGGGGGTGAGGACTTCACCATATCATTTTTTTGGCAAACACAATTCAACCCATAACAACACCAGTAGCAACATTACAGTTATGAAGTAGCAACGAAAATAATTTTATGGTTGGGTCACAACACGAGGAACTGTATTTAAAGGGCCAGAAGGTTGAGAACCACTGCCTTAGGGCCACAAGACCTCATGTACTTAGCACATGCCCAAAGTCACACACAGCTGCATACACTATTTAAAAAATTTCCCCCCATTGATTTTAGAGAGAGAGGAAAGGAAAGAGAAAGAGAAACATTGATGTGAGAGTGAAACATCGATGAGCTGCCTCCTGCACGCACCCACTGGGAACGGAGCCCATAACCGGGGCATGTGCCCTGACCAGGAATCCTTCGGGGCATGGGATGATGCCCAACCAACTGAGCCACACTGTCCAGGGCACAGCTGAATACACTATTTTTTTTAATTTTATTTTTAGTTAGAGAGGATGGGAGAGGGAGAGAGAGAGATAGAAACATCAGAGAGAGACTCATCGGCTGGCTGCCTCCTGCACGCCCCATACTGTGGATGGAGCCCCCAACCCAGGCAAGTGCCCTGACCTGGAACTGAATCGTGACCTCCTGGTATATAGGTTGATGGTGAACCACTGAGCCACAGTGGCCAGGACTCAGCTGTATACACAACTGAAGTCCACGGATGTGCCCACTCATATGTTCCCACATTCTCACGGTCACAGAATCACACCTATCCACATACCAGTATATCCCCAGGATCCCAGGCACACATTCCCACACACATGCACACATACACTCACACGCACGCACTGTCCCCCAGACTCCCGGTCTTACATCCAGCCCCTACACGCCTTACAATCACTCTCCATCACATGCCTTCCCCCCACCCCCACCCCACTCCCACACATCCCCTTGGCCACACTCCGAGGCCACCCCTGGGGGTCATGCTCTGAGACCTGGCACATTTGCAGCCTCACACTTGGCTCATACCTCTCACATCCTCCTCCACCCACACAGTCTCTCCCCTTCTGACTCCTCCATCCAGCGCGCTGTCCCCCACCAGCCCTCAGGGCGGGGAGACACAGCCCAGCCGGCCACTGCGTCCACCTCGGCCAGGGCACCAGGCGGACAGCACTTGCTGTCCAGAACCATGTGTCCCCACAGCCTCCTCCATTGCAGACTCCCACTCTCCCCTCTCAGGAGCAGACAGACAGACAGACACACACACACACACACATGCGCACACCTCGCCCTCCGGCCCCGCCTCCGCCCCACGGCAGCACTGTTCCTCATTACGGGCCAATGCGCCTGTTTGCTCGCCCAGCTGGAGATGGTTAGAGAGTGATAAATAATGAAAGAGAAAACAGACTTTTCCCCTCTGCGGCTTCTATTTATGTAACATGTGTCACAGCTCACTCACAGACTTTGTTTCGGAGCTGGTTGCAGGAAATAGTTTATTTTTTCCGGACGGTGGCTTGGGGGGCGGGGTGGGGGGCCTGGGGTTGGGGTTTCTGGTCTCACGCCCCTGGGAGTTTCGGGATCCGGCTTCCAGAACCCCCTTCTCCCCCCTCCCCACCGTCCTTTCCCTTCCTGCCTTCCCCGACACCCTGGGTTAGACATCAAAGCTCAGGGCTGCCAGAGACTGGGGTTCTCTGACTCCACCCATTGGAAGGAGTTCCGTGGGTGAGGTCCCCTCCCAGCTGCTTCTGAAACCCCCCAAACAGATGGGCTTGTATTAGAGCTGGGCAGCTTGAGGCTAGGGCTCCCGAGAGGAGGCCGGACAAGGGCTTCCTGGCCAGCTGCACCTGCCGGGGGGAGGGTCCAAAGGGTTCCTTCTGCAAAGATCCAGGCCTTGTGCCCACATATCATTCTCTATCCGGATCTCTCTGAGGCCTCCCGGTTTTCAGCTGCTGCTTCCCAGGTGAGGTCATGAGGGGCAGGGACCCGGAGGGACTGGCCATGGTCTGCTTGACTGGCTGTGAGAGCCAGGACTTCTAACACCTCCCCACCCCCATAGAATTCTGCTCAGGCAGGTGGGGCGGTTACAGGACTGTGGGGGGCTGGCATGTGGGGGGATGTGAGATGTCAGAGGTCTGCGATGTGCCCCCCAGTCGTTCCCCAAATGCTGAGGAGCCCTCTTTGGGGGGATGCTCCAGGGAGGGAAGAGGCATCAGGGAGCCGCCCTGCTCCCCCAACCCAGTTCAGTGCCCGGCAAGTTTGAAGGGAACCCTGCCTGAGCCTGTCTCTCGGAATGCCAGGGCAGGTGGCCCAGGCCTTGCCTGACATGGAGGCCCAGTGGTGTCTCAGGCCACCTGCCCGGGAGACCCAGAGGGATTGCCCCCAGGAATGCAAGTCCACCCTGGAAGATGGACCGGGAAGCCCCACCTCCTGCCGACTGGAAGAGGAGTGTGTACAGGCCCCGCGGGGCCGGCTCTGCCCAGGGACCTCTGGGGCTCTCCGAGACTGCCCCACAAGGATCCTGGCTGCGAAGAGAAGCACCCACGTTTCCAAGACGGACTTGAATGCTGAGGGGTCTTGGGTGCTACCTGCCTGTTTAGTCCTAGGAGCCCTGTGTTCTGAGGGGGTCCCAGGAGAGAGGGGCTGTGTGGGCGCTGGAGCAGCGCCCCTCCCTGGGTGTCAGGAGCCTTGGCAGGCAGGAGTGTGGGGAAGGGGTTCCGCTGCCCAGGGCATCTGTTCAGACTGAGGCCTGGAGACGCTGCAGCTTCCTGGGAGCTCTGCCCAGGACACCCCGCCCCCAGCAGACACACTCTCAGGGGCCTCCCAGCCTGCACCCACACTCTCAGGGGCCTCCCAGCCTGCACCCACACTCTCAGGGGGCTCCCTGCACGCAGGCCCCCTCTCAGCAAGACCCAAAGCTCTGGACTCTCACGTCCCCTGCAGATGGCGATGCGAATGGTAAAAATCACCCTAAACCCCGGGAGCTCTGCACACTTGTCCCTAAACATCACATGGACCCTGCAAGGAGGTTTTTATTACCCCCCAACCTTGTAGATGAGAAAAATGGGGCTCAGAAAAGCAGGGTGATTGGGCCGAGGTCACACAGCTATTCCCTGGCAGAGCTGGGCTGGGATCTGGACCCACCCTCTGCCCAGCTCACACTGCACCCCTTCATGGCTGCCTTTCCCTCTCTCTGAGCACCGAGCAGGGGCTCCGGGAGGCCGCCGGCTAGCGTGTGCACACACAGGGGTTGTCTTTCACGCACCCTGCGCAGGCCTCGCTGGCCTTCTCCAAACCCACCTGAGCTGTGGTTGCCCGAAAGCCACCGACACCTCTGTTTTCTCCCCAGCCAGAACCCGTGCCGGCCTGAATTCCCCGGCTCCAGCCTCAGTTTCCCCTCTGTCTCTCAGGCCCAAGCATCTGAGCGAGGCTGCCCTTGCTTTGAGGAGGCCGGCAGCACTGGCCAGGCTCCTTCCTGCCGCTGGTCTGAGCCTCCCTCTGGAAGTCGCTGGGATCCAGTCACCTCCATCCTCCCCTCTTCCTCCGAAATGTCAGGCCTGGCACTGCCCCCCTGCAGCCCCCTCTCCCCACGGCCCCCTGGGAGCCCAGGCTTTGCTGGAGGGCAGCGAGCGAAGCCGGCTGTAACAGAGAAACCTCAGGCTCCTCTTTAGAAGTCCCGGAGGAGGCAGATCTGAGGAAAGGCTGCCGAGAAGGCGCCTGCAGCAATGTCAGCTTGAGAACAGCCCGGCTGACAGGATGCTGAGCGGGGATTAAGGTCGGGATCAGGGAAGCTGGGGAAATGAAGGCAAGTTCCCTGCGCCCCTCGCTGCTGCCACCGCTGCCGCCTCCGCTCCTTGCCGCTGAGTTTGTCTTCTTATTTGTTCTCGCTCTGGGAAAGTGGGCAGTGGACAGGGTGAGGCAGGGAGGTGGCGGGGAGGGGGGGGGCGCGGGAGAGGCGGAGAAGGCAGGCAGCAGGGTGGAGGGCAATGGATAGGAGAGGGTGCCAGGCCTCTGTGTCTCAGGGCCCATCCAGGGCAGACCCTCGCCTGGGACCGTTCCCTAGTGACTTAGTGACTGTCCCTAGTCAGCCCGGGGCAGCCTGCCGGACCCCTGTTACCCTTCTCCTATGTGCAGAGCCTGTCCTGAGTGCTGGGGGCAGGACCAGTGGGGACAGGATTAATGAGGCCCACATGCCTCCTGCATGTGAAGGCAGCTGTTTCCACCTGCCTTCAAATGCAGGCTCCCTTGTTCTGGGAAAAGGTCATCACCAAGACCTGTCTCATCACTGAAATGTCACCAGAGCCCAGCCAAATGGGCCACAGAGTTCCCGTGACACCGCAGTCCCTTGCGTTGTCACTGGCATGGCGGCTAAGAGCGTGGCCTCTGGTCTCCGACCGCCTGGGTTCAGATTCCGACTCTGCCACTGATTTGCTGTGTGACCTTGGGCAAGGCCGCTAACCTCTCTGTGCCTCAGTGGGAGAAACAGTGGCACCTCCTTCTGAGGCTGTTAGGAGGATGAAGGGAGTGAACACGGGAGCAGTGCTAGGAGGCCTGCCCCTGAGGAGATGTGCAGTGAGGGTGGTCTTACGTAGGCGCACGGGCAGAGTGAAGGAGTGGCAAGGTGAAGTTAATCCCCGGAAAGCTTCTGGGGGAGGGAGTGTGGGCTGGGATTTTGGAGGCTGAGGCTTGGCAGGGCGAAGGAGTAGATTGGGGTGAGAGGCAAGCTCCCACGTGCCAGGTGAGTGTGGGGCCCGGGAGGGGCAGGGATGAAGGATGGTCTGGTGAGAGGTGGAAAGGATGCCTTTCCGGGAACCCCATCTGCCAGTCTTTCTCAAAGGTCCTGCTCTCACCAGGGGTAACACGACTCTCTCCCAGTCCTGCCAAGGGCAAGCCAAGGGCGCAAAGACCATGAAAAGATACTGTTTATCACGGTGACCTCCCCAGAATGGGGCTGATTCCAGAAATTCAAGCAATTGACAGAGGCTTCCAGAACTCCAGGGTTCTCTGGACCTGGCGAGGGACAAGGCAGCAGGGAAAGGGGCAGAGACTACACACCTGGCAGCCCCCGGGTTGAGCTCCAGCTCTGCCACCCACCAGCTGTGTGATTTGGAGCCTCAGTTGCCTGGTCTGTAAAATGGGATAAAGATTGGAACAAGGATGGAGTTTCTGGTCTCCCTGCAGCTCCTCCTGGAGGTCCTCATCCCGCCCCCTTTCTCTGGACACCTGCCTCAGGCCGGGGTGGGAGAGGGGCTGGTGGGTTCTGGTAACCGAGGAAAGGTTCTGCTGAGTGTCTGGGGGGAACGCGTCTGGCCAGGGCGTCTGGTCTCAGGGGGAGCTCCTGGCTGGGGATGTTACATCCATGGGATTAGTCTCTGGAGAAGCTAGTTTCAAAAACACCCCCCACCCCGTCAATAAAAATTATGTCTATTTAGCACAGAAAATTTGGAAAATATAGAAAAGCATAAAAAAGAAGGTAAAGTGCATATAACGGTAATACCACCACTCAGAGGTAACCATGGTGAGATTGTCCTGTATATTTTTTTAGTTTTTAAAAATACAGTATATGTACATACTCAGAATAGGCTCAGGGATGTGAATGACAATATAGGGAACATGGTCAACATTATTGTAATAACTATGTACGGTGCCAGGTACTTGAAATATCGGGGGACCACTTTGTAAAGTATATGATTATCTAACTACTATGCTGTACCCCTGAAACTAATACAAAGAATATTGAATGTAAACTGTAATTGAAAATTATTTTTCCAAAAGAAAAAATATTTACATACACACACACCACACACGAGTATTACACACCTATTCACAATACTCAGATATTCACACACATTTACACACATATAAGTAACTTTATCACAGCATAACACACTTCATGTCCACATATTTTTAAAAGTTTAGAAACAGAATCATGAAATCATAAATGCATTATCAGTTTAAAACATTGTTTTGTTTTATTAGCCAAATATCGAGAACCTTCCCCCGGGTTATGAAATATTCTTCTGCAAGGTAATTTGGAATGACTCTGGCGTGCTCCATCTTTTGGGGGATAATGTAAGGCGTATCGCTTTATCCGTTCTCAGTTGCTGGTCATCCTGGCTGTCGCTAGGTGTTTGCTGTTATAAACAACACTGTGATGAACATCCTGGGAGGGAAACCTCCGAGAGACAGCTAACTTTGCAATTGTTCATCTACCTCTGTTTATCCCTGGGGGAGGAAGGGGCTCTCTCTGGGGCAGGCTCCTAGGCTGAAGGCGCTGGCTGGGCTCCTGTTCACTGGAGACATCCAGTAGTTGCCGACTGCATTGCATTTCTGGAGCCTGTTGCCCCAGGGTGAGGAGTGAAGTGGTGGCTGAACACTCAGGGTCCCACTGCCTCTCAGCTGGGCTGACGAACTTCTAGGAAAAGACATTGCCAAGCTCAGAGCCACTGGCCTTCCTGCATCCCAGGGAACTGCTGCTTGATCACTTCTCTTCGCGGGCAAAGCAAAGATGCCTCCCCCGCCACGACCCGCCACCTCACACCCTCACCTCCGACTCATTGGAGTTCTTTTGTTGTGTCTTCCAGCTGAAGGCCCAGCCACAGAGCCCTTTACCGGCCCCTGGGGCTGGAGCAGTGTGGGGCAGCCCCTGGCTCTCCACGAGGCAGCCCCCTCGCTGGTCCCCGTTTCGGACTGCTCAGCCCATGGACCCTGGCAAGTGCCAGCTGCACACCTCAGCCCTGCCCCTGCTCTGCCCGCCACCTCCCGTGGCACCCGGAGCCTTTGTCTCTTCCTCCTGCAGCTCTGGGCGGATGCTGTCATTCTTCCTGACAGATTTGTAGAATCTTGTATTTCGGAGCTGAGCCCCCAGCTCACAGCTTTTTAATGGGTCTTAGAAACGAGAGAGAGAGAGAGAGAGAGAGAGAGAGAGAGAGAGAGAGAGAGAGAGTTAAGAGACAAAAATTGAGAGGTAAAACTTACTAATTTAATTTAATTTCTCT
>PVJC01010985.1:0-42471 GCA_004026665.1 Murina feae | reverse complement strand
TGCTCATTGTGAAGAACTAGTTCCAAGTCCTCAGGCAAGATAATTTGCTAGAATCAAATCAAAAAGTGCAAAGCCAAAGAAACCTAAGATGCCATTTAAAAATATAGACACTATTTATATTTTTATACACAAAATAAGAGGGCTATAATTTTCCACCTCAACAATTATCTGGGACTTATGGCTATATAATTTTCTTTTTAAAAATATTTTTAATGACTTTTTACAGAAGGAAGGGAGAGCGACAGAGAGTTAGAAACATCGATCAGCTGCCACCTGCACACCTTCTATTGGGGATGTGCCTGCAACCAAGGTACATGCCCTTGACCGGAATCGAACCTGGGACCTTTCAGTCCAAAGGCTGACACTCTATCCACCAAGCCAAACCAGTTAGGGCTGGCTATTTAATTTTCTGTAATATTTGAGAAATATGCTCAGAAGACAGAAGAGAAGCAAAGAGGCACTTGGATAAATTTTATCAGATATGATGACCTCAGAGCTACCACTATTCATTCATTTATTCAACATATATTTATTGAACACTGGCTTGAGGTACATAAATGCACAAAAAGCTCTGCCCTCATGGAATTTCATTGAGGGTAAAGAAAAAGAAACAATAAGCAATAAAAAACTTGATATGTGTATATGCATATATACACATGCAACATATGTATACATACATGTATCTATATCCCGTGTGTATGTGTGTGTAAGAGGATGATATATGTCAAAAAAAGGAAGAGCCAAGCAGAATAAGTTTCATTAGCAGTATAAGGGGTCAGAGCAGTTTGTAGTGTTAAAGGGAGTGGTCAGGCATGGATGGCATGGCTAAGTAGTTAGAGCATCGGCCCAGGTGCCAAAGGGTCTCTGGTTCATGTACCTGGGCTGTGGTTTGTTCTGCACTCTGCAGGAGGCAACCAGTTAATGCGTCTCTCTTGCATCAATGTTTCTCTCTCTCTCTCTCTCTCTCTCTCTCTCTCTCTCTCTCTCTCTCTCTCTCTCTCTCCCCTCTTCCTCCTCCTGTCTTCCTCCTCCTCCTCCTCTTCCTCCTCCTCCTCCTCCTCCCTCCCTCCCCCCTTTTCTTTCTCTCTCTGAAAAACAATGGAAAAAATATCCTCACATGAGGATCAGAATGGGCTTATTGAAAAGGACAGATACAGGCAAAGGTTTGAAGGAGTTGCATAGTTGAACCAGAAACATGTCTGGGGGAAGAGCATTCCATGCAGGGCTAATAAATGGAAGACTGCAGATCAAGTTTGAGACACAGTAAGGTATCCAGTGTGTCTTAGAGGAATAACACAGTGGAAGAGTTAACAGGGGCCGGGTCATTTTGGATCTTGTGACTTTGGTTTTTTGTTTTGAGATGGGATTTTAAGAGGAAGAGTCTGTCATGAATGGACTTGCATTTTAACAGAATCACTCTGCTGCTGTAGGATATTTGGAAAGTAGAAGAGAGATCACTTAGGAGGCTCTTTCAGGAACCCAAGTAGGAGAAGATGATGGCTCAGGTGAGGCTAGTTACAATGAATCTGTAAGAAATGCTTGGGTTCCCCATATAATTTGAAGGTTTTCCAATAGACTGAATGTGGGATGTGAAAAAAAGAGAAAAGCCCAAGATGACTGCAAGGTTGACTGAAGGAATTACATTGTCATCAACTGAGTTTGAGAAGGCTATAGGTGAGGTAGGTGGAGGAAACAATAGCATAACAATCAAAAGTTTGGTTTTACACCAACTGAGTTTGAGATATCTACTAGACTCCCAAAGAGAAATGCCAAGTAGGTAAGTAGTTGGATAGAAAAGTCTGAAATTTAGGAAAGAATTCTGGTCTAGGAGTGCTAATTTAAGTCATCCATATACTAATGTTATGTGGCTTTATATGAATTTAAATAAATGGACCTAAACAAAGGGAGTAAGAAAACATAGAGAAAAAAAGAGTACCAAGGTCTGAGCCCTAAGGCTCTCCATCATCATAGGCTGGAAGAAGAGGAGAAAGCAACCAAGGGGACTAAGAAGGAGCAGCCAGTGAGGTGCAAGCCAAATGAAGACTCATCTAGTGAATGCAATGTGTCTAGGAGGGAGGGACCAAACACTGCCAATGGGAGGAGGCTCTGGACTGACTGTTATAATTGACCAGGTGTTGGTCACTGGTGGCTTTAATGAGGGCAGTTTGGGTGGAATTTGTGGAATTAGAAGCCTGACTGGAGTAGATTAAGAATGAAATGGAAGAGAGAAATTAGAAGCAATGAGCTTTGTACAAAAGTAAGTAAATAAAGGCAGTAGCTGATGGAGAAAGTGGAGTTAGAGACAATTTTGTTTTGCTTAAGATGAAAGCAATAACAGTATGTGTAAGAATAGTCATGTATGGAGGGTGGGCAGAGATGCATAGGGGAAAAATCAATATCCTTGGGCAAAAGACGATGAGATCTTATGAAAAAGTGGAGCAACTAGCTTTTGATAGAAGCAAAAATGCTTCATATAGGAATGAGCAAAAAAGCAGAGTATATGGATGCAGTTGTAAGTAGGAAAGTAAATGGCTTGTGGGCATCTAGAAATTGTCTTCTGATTGCTTCAACCTTCTCAGTGAAATAAAGGTTTATCACCTGTGAATGAGAACAGGTAATCAAAGCAGAGAAGGTGGAAAAGAGTCCTTTTAGGTGAGCAGGGGAGTGAGGGAATTGGGAGTGGGTAATTCAATGGCCTAGCAACATCAAGAACCCACTTGATGACAGCTCTGGGTGAGAGGGATGTATTGGGGAGGAGATTGAGCAAAAAAAGAAAAAAGAGAAAGAACTCAAAGACATGCCATGTGAATCAGGATAGAAAGAAGTTAGGGAAAGTTCCCAACAAGTGGAATGAGGAAGTAAGAGCAGGTATCACAAGTTGATAAGCTGCTAGGCCCTCCCACCAGAGCCCCCATCTCCACGTGGGCCTGATCAAAGGGAGATGGTTTATGCCAGGAAACTCCTGCAGTGGTCTGAGAAATCAACAACAAGAATTGGCTAAAACCAGATGAATTCAAGATGGAGAAAAAATGACTAGCTCATTATTTCATCATTATAACAAAAACTGACACCACAAGTAGAAAGGGGGCCGAGGGGGACAAACACCATGACACTTCCAGAATGGACTACACTAGGAACAAGACCCTCTCCCAACCAGAATGAGGAGACAGAATAAGTTCACAAACAACACACCCTTGGAAACACAAAATCCCAACAACTACTGAGCACAGTGCGCAACTCACTGGCAAGTTCACCCACATCCACTCGGATGTGTACTGTCACTTCTTTCACAGCAGTGTCCTGTGAGAGTTGCAACTTGGGGGCAGTGGCTGGCTCAACCCCTGATTTTGTCTCCAGGAACCCATATCCTAGTCTCTTCTTCTCTATGGGAATAAAACTTGCTTTCACTCTCAAAAAAAAAAAAAAGAAGAAGAAGAACTCAAGGACACAGACAACAGTGTGGTGATTGTGGGGGTGGAGGAGGGTGAGGGGAGATGATGGAGGATATAGAGGATAAAGGTGATGGAAAAAATATTTTTAAAAAAATAAGAACCCACTTGAGGATTATGGTCATGTTTTTCTCCAGAGATATTCATTTGCATAGGCGCAGGCTTAGAAAGGCCAAGAGATTCTACTTACTAGTATTCAGGGTGTGGCTTTGCCAAGCAAATAAGAAGCCAGAGAGGGGCAAGAGAATTTATGGTGAATGCACAAGAGTAATTATGATGATGGGCCATGAAACTGATGCCTAAGATCTAAAAGCAATCAAAGGCATGCACTCTGTCTGGCCTTCTGTTTTTTGTCTTTCCTTAGGTTTGAAGGACAAGACCATATTTTCTACATTCTCTATTAACTACAGGGTAACTAGACCTGTATGCATGATGACTGCTCAATTAATATGTATTGATTGTCTAGTCACTTCTGGGTGTGAAAATGTAGCAGGTTCTTCAATCATCAGTGATCCTTCCAGAGTTAAGCCCCACTGGATTTGACAGATGGTCTATAAATTTTATATTTGAAACACCATATGTTATGTATCAAAGTTCCATACATACTTAGCTTCAAAGTCTCAGGTTTGGGTGCTAATGTAGTTGATCGCATCTGTGCTTCAAAATCTGCCATCCAGAAGCTTCTATTTTCTCTTCCCCATACTTTTAATCACCTCAACCAGATGCTCCCAATTTCCTGCTTCCTCAGAGCACGATCTGGCCATCCTGGGACTGAATCCTATTTCACCAGGTCTTATGTAAGTGCCCTGGTCCAGGAGCACAGAGCTGCCATCTGTCTCTTCCCTTCCTCATTTCTTAAAGATTCCTGATTCATAACTGCTATTTCAGAACCAGTTGAAGGATGAACTAATTTTTTACAGTCTCATAGAATACTTCACCTCTGCCCCTTTTTCTTATTATCATGCATGATTCAGGTCATCTACCTATGCACCAGTGCTGGAACTGTAGCATCTCACCCACCTGTCTTCTAAATCCCAAGTGCAGACACCACTAAATCTGTTTAATATGACATGGACTCTAAAGCACTGTGACATTCTTATCCCAGGTCAATATTGAAGTGATGACATGAATACTAAAGCTTTTCAGATTCCCACATCAATTAATTTGAGAAAATTCTATTTTTAATTATATATTGCTGTGGGATATAGGCCTTCTCTAATTTGAGAACCAGTCATATTGCCAATGATTCAAATATGAATTTACCTCACTACAGATGCCCCACCACTTAATCAAGTCTTTCAGGCACAGAATTAAAGTGTTCCAGCAAGAGCATTCACCTTATTTCCCTTTGACTTCTACTTTAAAAGCTGAAATACTCTCCATTATAAATAAAAAGTTGAACATGGATATAACAAAGTCACATTGTAAAATGCAGCAAATAGTTTCATTAAAAGTCAAACGTTCTATTTTTACAGAAATACTCATAAGTAATAGTACAATAGCATTCACAAGTGTGCATAATTTTTTAATGCTACCACACACACTGTGCTAGGCTCTGAGGATACAGAGGCAAATAAAATAGACACAGTTCTTGCCTTCAAGGATTTATAATCTGACAAACAAACATGTAATTACAATGGGGTTATATGATGAAAGCATTTTTAAGCCAAAACTATGCAAAAATCCCTTGGACTTTATTGCCATTGTCACAAATGGGTGTGTGTGTTTTTTTTCTAAATTGGAAAAAAAATCCACTGAATAGAAGGTTGAAAGTAATAATCTAGTCTAGAACCAGGAGTCTGGGTAATGAATTCATTGGTCTGTTGTTTGACCTGCGGAGATACAGATCTCTGTAATTAACATAAGACTTGTCTCAAACACCTTAATTCTTCCAGCATGACATCCAGGGTTACTCCTGTAAGGTAGTGGCCTAATTTCCACATTTTCTAATTACTTTTTTTCAAGCATCTGTACTTGTCAAGGCCTGGTACTGCATCCTTGGCAAAAGTCACACTCATATCTAAATGAAACAACCTGTTTTTACACATATAAATACCAGACATTCAGAATAGTCATTCCCATACAGGAATGTGGAAATATACTGAGGCTATACTTAGAATTTAAATAGGGTTCATTTTATACAAGAAGTGGGTGGCTAGCTACTTGTAGATTTGTAGGTTTCACTGAGGCTCCTCCTTTTCTACCAATCTTGACATTTCTTACACTGGGAAGGAAGCTGCTTCATTGGATTGTCAGAGATAAAGATTTACATACAAATGCAGGAGTCTTGATTCTTTGTCTTGATTTCATAGTTTAGGAACTTTTCCAAACAATTATATTTAACCAGAAGCCTGGTGCATGAAATTCGTACATGGAGTGGGGTCCCTCAGCCCAGCCTTCCCCTTTTTGCAGTCTGGGAGCCCTCAGAGAATGTCCTACTGCTGGCTTAGGCCCACTCCAGCTCTCTCTGCAGGAGGCTACCAGTCAATCAGGGGAAAGCACCACCCCCATCACCCCCTTGCTGCTGCTGCCTCTGGTCTCCCTCCGCAGAAGGCGACCCTGCGATAAGGTGATGCCCTCATCACGCCTCTGCTGCTACCACTGCCAGCTGAGAGGCTGCCTGAGCCTCAGCCATCGCAGCCACTGTGGCTTGCCTGAGCCTTGCCTGGCCCTCATTGCCTGAGCCTCGGACCTTCAAAGCAGCACCAGCCATCAGCAGCTTGCTGGAGCCCTAGGTCAGCCCTGGACAAGCAGCAACGACCTTTGGCAATTTGCCGGAGCCCTGGGCCAGCCCTGAGGAAGCGGCAGCAGCCATTGGGAGCACTCACAGCCACTGCCACCATATGGGGAACACAGGCCACCCTCCACTGGGCCCTGCCTCCCCTGCCCCCATCCCCAATGCTGCAAGTCCCCACCCACCCACACCTATTGCGCACACAGCCTGCTGATCAGTTGTTACATGACAGTGTCCTGACCGATTTGCATATTACCCTATTATTAGTATAGATTACTTAAAACACCCATTCAATGCCTGCTATTCATAAGGCATAGGGATTAGCTATGAGCCACCAAACAAACCAATTTGGGGTACCAAGTGAATATGCAACAGCAGTCCCACAGAGAACTATTAGGAGGGCAACACAAGTTGCTTCTTTAAGGTCACCTGTGATTAGCATGGCAGGAACAGCCTCACTCCTCCAGACCCAATTCCTGTCATGGAAGAAAAAAACAAACAAACCTGGAAACTGTAGAATGTGATATCTCTTTATGACCATATATACTTTTTCAGATTGATGCTTTACGCTCAGAAGAGAGTAAAGTTTTCATCTAGATTAAGTTTTCACCTAGATTCTTGGGTGGGAAGAAATTCAGATGCCACGTAAGTGGGCACAGGAAAAAGAAATGTGGGAAACATTCTAAAACATACCAACTTATAAATATTTGCAGCTTGTTCATTGGCCTTGTTTTAAGCATGAAGACTTTGGCATTTTGTTTCTAGCATATTCCTAGTCTGTTGATGATGAAATCCCACAGGAAAGTCAAGACATAAAGGCGTGTGTGCCCGTGTCTTCCACCCAACCCGTTCCAGGAGAGGGCATTCAGCCACTGCAGCGTGCGACAGGAGAAGAAATGTGTTCTTAACCACTGCTGACAAATGTTGCCCTGTCTTCCTTTGAAGCCACCATCTAGTAATTAACCCTTCCATCTAGTAGTGTCTTCTCCACACTTACAGTCAAGAGACATTTCACATTTCCTAATAGCTGTGACTTCAGCAGGCCTCTGTTAATGATACTTTTTGTTTCCATTGCCACTTGCTAAAATGCTTTCCTCCAATTTAGTGACCTGAGCAGGGATATTAGAGGACGTGAAAAACAATCATTCAGAAACTCATTAAAATATCTCAGCGCAAAATGAGAGGAGCATGGATGAAGAGAATGAACGCTCCGGAAAGGAATAATAGAGATCTCAGAGTCATTACTGCTGCTGTCCATCTGGCTTAAATCAATCATGGGCTTTGGAAAAAGACAAAACATAAGCATGGAGTTTAAAAACAGTGAAAGCTACTATATGCTCTGCCTGAAACAATATTTAAAGAGACAGTCATCCTCATCTCTATAATTAAATGCTGTTAGGAAGAAAATTAAGCTTGACTTCGGGTTTTTGCTGGAAAGCATTCTGATGTAGGTTTATAAGCATCCCATTCCTGAATGTGTTTTTCTGGGTTTTACTGTCACCTGTCTTCTCTGCTGAGATCAGGGAGACTATGAATTAAGAAACTGGGATTTTTCATCAGATAAACAATTTGTTGCTTGGGCATAACTGAATCAGTTATCCTATGGGGACTTCAGTGTCCCCATTCATAAAGGGTACATTTAGCCCTGGCCTGTTTGGCTCAGTGGACAGAGCATTGGGCTACAGACTGAAGGGTCCCAGGTTCAATTTAATCAGAGGCATGTGCCTGGGTTGCAGGCTTAATTCCCAGTAGGGGGCATACAGGAGGCAGCCAGTCAATGATTCTCTCCCATCATTGATGTTTCTGTCTCTCTCTTCATCTCCCTTCCTCTCTGAAATCAATAAAAATATATTTAAAAAATAAATAAAGGGCACATTTAACTACTTAGATTGCTGGGAGGATGTTAGAAAGTAATAAATACTTTTTTTAAATTAAAAAAATGAATATGTTTATCCAACTTTATTGAGACATAATTGACATCTAAAATTGTAAGATATTTAAAGTGTGCACTGTGATGTTTTGATATATGTATACATTATGAAAGGATTCTCACCATCCAGTGAACATATCCATCACCTCATGTATTTATCTCTTTTTTATTGAGAACATTTCAGTTCTCTCTAGGAAATTTCAATTATATACTACTAGAGGCCCAGTGTGCAATTGAAATCTCATGAGGAGGCTCCCAGTGGGCTGCCTCTGGAGTCAGGTCGGACAGGCGCCACAGGCAGCGGGAACCGAGCCTGACTTCCACCCCAGGCCTCCCCTGCCCCGAGCCTGTGTCCACTCCGGGCTGAGAGATCCGCCACGCTGGCTTGGGCAGGCCCCTCGTCTCTGTCTCTGTCTCCACTCCGAGCCTCACCTGCGTGCACAACTTTCTCCTGTCCAGTCTTGACCTGTTATGGTATCCCAGCCTAATTTGCATATATAGATATCTATCTATATCTAAACTAATAAAAGCATAATATTAAAATTAACCATCTCTTCAGGACGGGTAAGCCACGCCCACCAGCCAATCAGAGCAGCTGTATGCAAATTAGCCTAGCCAAGATGGCAGAGACCACAGCCCGGGAGAAGCCACACAATGCATGGACCACAACCCCCGGGGGAGGAGAAGGGCACCGGGATGGAGGCCTGAAATAGATCTGGTTTCAGATTACAGGTGGCAGGGCAGCTTCAGGGCGGAGGGACCAAGCCAGCTCCACCCCCCGAGGCTGAGGCCTGGAAATAGGTGCAATCGAGGCACACAGCACACACAGAGGCGTGGCCTCTGTGTGTGCAATGTGCCCCAATGGATTCCAGGCGGCGGGGCAGCCTTGGAGGCGGAGAGACATCCCTCGAGGGGTCCCAAACTGTGAGAGGGCACAGGCCGGAATGAGGGACCTCCCCACCCCCACCGAATGCACAAATTTTTGTGCACTGGGCCCCTAGTATATATATATAGTAGATATATGTATCTACTATATATATAGATAGAACGATAGTGTTATCAACTCCAATCGCCACTTTAGACATCAGCTACTCAGACATTATTAGATCCTCAGATCCTAGACCTGAAAGTTTAAACTCTTTTACTAACTACTTCCTATTTTCACTACTCCCCCAGCTTCTAGCAACCACTTCTCTGCTCTCTCCATAAGTTTGACTTTTTTTTAAGATTCCATTTATAATGATACCGTGTGAAGTATTTGTCTTTCTCTGTCTGACATTTCACTTATCATAATGTGTTCAAGGTCCACCCATGTTGTCACAATCGGCAGAATTTTCCTCTTTCTTGTGGCTGAATAAAATCCCAATCTATACTAATAATAGCCTAGGTGGTGGTTACGCTCTATGTCATCACAAGATGGCCATCACAAGATGGCTGTCACAAGATGGCTGCGCACACAGCAGAGGCAGGGCATGGTGGCTACTCCACACAGTGAGGCCTGGGGGTCTCAAGGTTCTGCACAGCATGGAGGAGGCCAGTCCCGGGTCACTGCCACCTCGCACAGAGGAGGCAGGTCCCAGGGGCGGAGGCGGGTCATGGCAGGAAAGGGCAGTTGTGGGCAATCAGGCTGGCAGGGAAGAGCAGTTGTGGGCAATCAGGCCAGAAGGGGAGGGCAGTGGGGGTGATCAGGCTACCAGGAGAGGAAAGATGGGAGCATTTTGGTCAGCAGGAGAGCAGTGGTTAGTGGGCAAATAGGCTGTCAGGCAGAAGCAGTTAGGGGCAATCAGGCAGGCAGGCAAGCAGTTAGGAGCCAGCAGTCCCAGATTATGAGAGGGATGTCCAACTGCCAGGTTAGGCTTGATCCTGGTAGTTGGACATCCCCCAAGGGGTCCCAGATTGGAAAGGGTGCAGGCTGGGCTGAGGGATACTGTCCCCCCTCCCGCACTAATTTTGTGCACTGAGCCTCTAGTCCTATATAATAAAGAGCTAATATGCAAATGGTCTTTGTGCCCTGGCACCCTCATGCCCTTGTGCTGGGTCCAGGGCACCTGAGGCCACACACCCCCACCCAGCGGGGCTTGACAGGGGACTTGATGAGGGTGGAGCCAGCCAGGTTTGGGTCTTGTGCGATATCAAGTCATGTGCGGGTGGGTGGGGACTTGACTCTGGGTTCCACAGTATGCCCCAGACTCTGACAGGAGGGAGATTTTATATACATTTTACTAATTTTCTTTCATCTCTGACACTTCTATTATAGAGAAAGGGCAAATAACAATATTAAAATATTTCCTCTAACTAATTTCCTTTTAATGTGCATGATTTCATGCACCGGGCCACTAGTGTGTGTGTGTGTGTGTGTGTGTGTGTGTGTGTGTGTATCTTATATCTTGGCTATTGCAAATAATGCTGTAATGAACAAAGGACTGCAGATATCCCTTCAATGTCCTGTTTTTAATTTTCTTGGAATATATACCCAGAGTAGGATTGTTGGACTATATGGTAAATTTTTTTTCATTGTTTAAAATATTACATATATCCCCTCTTTGCTCTTATTGACCACCCCCCCACCACTCCCACCCCTGAGGGCAAGCCCCCACTGCCCTAGTGTCTGTGTCCATTGGTTATGCTAATATGCATTCGTACAAGTCCTTTGGTAGATCTCTAACCTCCCCACTTCCCCTGCCCCTTGTCTCTGGATCTATTTTTGTTCATCAGTTTATGTTGATCATTATATCCCACATGTGAGTGAGATCATTTGATATTTATCTTTCTCTGACTGGCTTATTTCGCTTAGCATAATGCTCTCCAGTTCCATCCATGCTGTTGCAAATGGTAAAAGTTTCTTCTTTTTTTATGCAGCGTAGTATTTCATTGTATAGATGTACCAAAGCCTTTTAATCCACTCATCTACTGATGGGCACTTAGGCCATTTCCAAATCTTGGCTACTATAAATTGTGCTGCTATGAACATAAAGGTGCATATATCCTTTCTGATTGGTGTTTCTGGTTTCTTGAGATACAGTCCTAGAAGTGGGATTACAGGTTCAAATGGGTGTTCCATTTTTAACTTTTTGAGGAAACTCCATACTGTTTTCTACAGTGGTGCACCAGTCTATATGGTAAATTCTTTACAATAAAGGCAATTGTCCTTAGGATCTCAGGCCACTTGACATGTCAGTTTAAAGAAGACTTCCCTGACTACCAGTTTTCATCCACACTCTATCCCACATCAACCCCAACTTTCTCCTACAATACATTCTTAAAAGATCACATACATTCTTTCATAGCATGTAGCAGTTATCCTATGAGGACTTCAGTGTCCCCATTCATAAAGGGCACATTTAACTACTTAGATTCCTGGGAAGATATTAAGAGGTAATAAATCCTTTTGTAGATATGATTTATGTTTTGGTTGTATCCCCCTAGTCTATGCTCCATGAGGGCAGACACTATGGATTTTATTTATTGTTGTATTAGATTGTCAACAAATACTGGATTAAATAAAGTTTTAAGCTTCATATCTGGAAGGGAGGACATTTAGAGTCGTCAAATGTATAATCAAAAAGCCAATTCTTTCACCCTGGCCAGTGTATCTCAGTAGTTAGATTGTGGGGCCATGCACCGAAGGGTCCTGGGTTCAATGACCAGTCAAGGGCATGTGCCTGGATTGTGAGCTCGCTTCCTGTCCTCCTTCTGGGTGCATGTGGGAGACAGTCAATGTGCGCCTCTCTCACACTGATGTTCCTCACCCTCCCTCCTTCCCTCCCTCCCTCTCTCTGAAAAGCAATGAAAAAATATTCTCAAAACAAAACAAAAATTTCTTTGAAAGCCAATTCTCTCCTTTCTTTTCTAGCTTTATATTCATGGAGATAATGACTAAACCCATCAAAATGCTGCCCAAGATACAACAGATCGACTCAACCTTGTCATAATGGCCTTCCTGCCAAACAGTGTTACATTTGGGGCTCCCAAGTTGGCACTGCTTGTCCTACATCTTGCAGGACCCGCTATTTCTTATTTTCCTTGAAAAATCCAAATTCCATGAATTTTCATTCTAACAATGTCTTTCTTTGCTTATCCTAAAATGGAAAATATCAGTTCTAGCTCACCCATACAATTCTGTCTTTGAACTTTTTACATTACATTATATTTATCCATTCTAGTCCCTCTCTTACATACGTACATACATACGTAACTTTTAAACTATGAAGATTTAATAATGTGTCTAAAGAACTTGTGAGATGATTATTTTTTAGCCATACATACTGAAGCAGATAAATTTTCTCAGGTATTTAAAAAATGAGATGAAGTAAACACATACATACATACATACATACATACATAGATGATAAATTTTTTAAATCCTATTTATTTGGTATTTAAAAATCAGATTATCAGTTGATCATTTTTCTAGATACTATAACCATCTTGATATGTTTTCATAATCTTGAAAACAAGATTTCCCAGATAGGGCCAGAACAATTTATCTGGCCCTATCTGGAAAAAAACTGATTTTTTTTTTTTTTTTTTTTTTTTTACTTAAACAACTTGTCTAATGGCACAGTTGTCTAAATATTTCATTATATGACTTAAAAACACCTTTTAGTCATTACCTTTCAACAGAGGGCCTCATATTGTTGGTTACTGGACTTTAGTTTATTTAATCACTAGGGGCCGAGTGCACAAAAATTTGTGCACTCGGAAGGGTCCTTCAGCCCGGCCGGTGCCCTCTCCCAGTCTGGGACCCCACTGGGGATGTCCACCTGCTGCTGTGTCTGGCCAGCCTGGGTGAGGGGCCGATGTCTGTTTGCAGGCTGGCCAAGCTCCCCAGTGTGGATCCTCACCCGATGGGGGTGTGGCAAGCCTGGGTGAGGGGCTGAGGGCAGTTTTCAGACTGGCCACAGCCCCTACAGGATTCAGGTCTCTGCTGGGGTGCCTGGCCAGCCGGGGGGAGGGGCTGAGGGCCGTTTTCAGGCCGCCCACAGCTCCCATTAACCCTTAGGGCCATCTGCCTGGGAAGCCATGGGGTGACCGTGGCACACCCAATGGCTTCCCAGGATGGAGCCTCGGGGTGGCTGGCTGGTCCTGCCCCTTGGCTTCCACCTGGGAAGCGCCTGGGAAGCGATAGGGTGGCCGTGGCACACCCGATGGCTTCCCAGGACGGAGCCTCGGCCAGCTGGTCCCACCCCTGGGCTTCCACCTGGGAAGCAATCAGTGGCCAGGGCACATGCGGGGAGCCTGGGAGGCCAGTGTGTGTGTGCCCCGAAATGATTGATTCCAGGCCGCAGCCTCTTCCCGCCCTACTCTTCCTGCCCACGGCTTCAGCCACTAACTTGCTTGCTCTTCCCATTCTGCACTTGGGCTAGACCCTGTGTGCGGCTTCTCCCGGGCTGTGGCCTCTGCCCTCCGCCATCTTGGCTAGGCTAATTTGCATATAGTCGCTCTGATTGGCTGGTGGGCGTGGCTTACCCGTCCCGAAGAGATGGTTAATTTTAATATTATGCTTTATTAGTTTAGATTAATTCAGACAATGTTTATTGACCATCTGCAATATGTCAAGAACAGTGCTAGTCGTATATGGCCCTGGAGAAACCCTTAGTGAAATTAGAATCCCCCTTTAACCAGAGAATCTCCGCTTTTATCCATTTTTTATAGAATCCAAATTATTTCATCTTTTTTAAGTGTGTCCTTTTCTTTAAAAAAAAAATGATTTGATTGGTTTAGAGAGAGAGGAAGGGAGAGGGAGAGAGAAAACCTTGATGTGAGAGAGAAACATCGATCTGCACAATCCCTTCTGGGGATCTAGCTTACTACCTGGGCATGTGTCCTGACCAGGAATTGCACTGGTGCATCTTAGTGCACTGGATGATGCTCAATCAACTGAGCCACACGAGCAGGGCAAGTGTGCTTGTTTCTTAACATCCAAATAAAACAGGCCAAAATTCTATCTCATGAACTGGAAATCTCACTTTCCAAATATTTCTAAGGATTCCCGGGATGTGCTGAGATGTCTTGGTTGATTCTTTTCTCCTAAAAATCTAAATGGCTGTTCCTTTTCCTGATCACCCCTGGATATAACTCTGGCTTCTCCGTGAGTTGTCCACTCCACCCGGGGTGGCAGGAATAGTCAGTCACCTGCCTGCACTCACCCAGGCAGCTTGCCAGCAAAACCATCATTAGACTATTACAATAAAGAACTTTATTGAATCCAAAGATATCGCAAGGAAATGATAGCACAGAAAAGGAAAGCAAAACTCAAAAACAATGTTTCTGCTTCTAGAAGTGGGTGGGGCCTTCAACTTCAGAAACTCATTCCCAGGCTTTAGCAGGTCCCCCTCCACCTCTGCCACCAAGAGAAGCTGAATAATCAGTGAGTTAAAATCTTGGGGATGAACCCCTCAAACCAAGGAAACTGCCCTTTTGTTTTGCAGTGATTCTCTTTGTCCTCACTCCATCCCTTCAGGCCATGCTCAGACCTTGCCTTCACATGACCTATTGTTTTCTTCTTCTTTTTAAAAAAAATGTATTTTATGGATTTTTTCCAGAGAGGTAGGGAGAGGAATGGAGAGTTAGAAACATCGATAAGAGAGGAACATCGATCAGCTGCCTCCTGCACCCCCCCCCCCCACTGGGGATGTGCCCACAACCAGAATAGAACCTGGGACCCTTTAGTTCGCAGGCCTAAGCTCTATCCCACTGAGCCAAACTGGTTAGGGCTGACCTATTGTTTTCTTAAACAAAAGGACATTTCTTCTTCTAAAATGAATTCTGACACAGTTCTTAAAATGAAGAAACATTTGCAGTTAACAGTTTGCTACAATATTTGGTTCTTCCATGTTATGCTTTACATCTATCAGATTCTGCTATGATTTTATTTTAACAAAAATTCTTTACCTCTCCCCACCCCCAAAAAAGAATAATTTCACAGAAATCACTGAAGGTTTGAGAGCAGGCCATGACCAGACTATGCTTAAAGAAGATGAACCTGTCTGAGGGCTTTGCCCTGAAAAAAAGTTTACTTTTGAGACATGGTAACTTTTTCATTTCCGGTTACTTTTAAGTTATCCCTTCACTGATTCTAAAAGATGAGGAGGCAATCTCCTAGTGGTTTTTTTTTTTTTTTTCAAATACAGTATTACTCTAAGAACTTATGTGCAATAAACTCAACACTAAGCAAGGCCAACCCTATTTTAGTTGAAGTGGTTTAGCCTAAATTAAGGACTTATTTCTTAAACAGAATTCTGTGGGAAAGAAAATGTTTGTTCCTATTTCTTTCCTAGAGATCTCCCTCCAGATAGCTATTTAGCCCTAATTAATAAGAGAGAAACAAAGATGTAATTTTATTCAATGCCTTATTACTTCATTTAAACCCTCTCATTATCACTCTACCTATATGATGTCAAAGCACCAGAATAGCAAGCAAGACTGAAATCACCTGGATATGTTATGGAAATAAAATGTAAATGTTGTATGACTGAGCACTTTTCATCTTTTACCAGGATATTCTGAAGCTTTGCAAATACCAAACCCAATAGAAATTCATCCAATGAGACTGAAACATATAGGGACTGCTCTGCCACCTTAGTTTTCTTAATGCGACAAAGAATGATCAAGAAACCAATATAAAAGTATTTAGTAATTTTTTGTGGTATCTCAACGTAGTTTTTTTTTAATTTATTTGGTTTACATTGGATAATAAAATTATATAGGTTTCAGGTGTATAATTCTATAACACATCATATATATATTATACTAAAGGCCTGAGGCACAAAATTTGTGCAAGGAGATCAGCCCTCACATCCCTGGCTTTGTCTGAAAAGTCGTCCGGAAGGACATCTGGAAGGTTGTTCAGCTGTCTGGTCTAATTAGCATATTACACTTTTATTATTATAGCTTGTGTGTTCACCACTCCAAGCAAGTCTCCTTCCATCACTATTTATCCCCTGTATACCCTCCTCTACCTCCCTCCCACCTCCCTTTCCCTCTGCTAATCACCATACCGCTCTTTGTGTCTATGACTTTTTTTAGGTTTTTTTGCTTAATTCCTTCACCCAGCCCCATAACCCCTCTCCCCTGACTGCTGTCAATCTGTTCTTTATGACTCTGTTTCTGTTTTGTTTGCTAATTTATTTTGTTCATTAGATACCACATATGAGTGAAGTCATATGGTACTTGTCTTTCTCTGACTGGCTCATTTCACTTAACATAATGCTCTCCAGCTCCATCCATGCTCAAAGGGATATTCAGTAATTCTGGATGTGCTCTCTGTGCTACATTATTTGTCAGTTTCATCTCTATCATTTGCTGCCTACCCTTAAATTACTTATATTTATTGTCTTTAAAAGGAAAGTTAATATTTTTGTGAATATTAAAAAATATGCACATTTATTGTAAACAAAAGTGGAAAATACAACAAAATAAAAAATAAATTAAAACTCAGTCATGATCCTACACCCTGAAAAATAATCTATAAAAATAAAAGCATAATATGCTAATTAGACTGGACAGCAGAACGATTTTCCAGACGTCCTTCCTGGCAACCTTCCAGATGAAGCCAGAGCTGCCAGGGCTGAGGCAAGCTGCTGCACCTACAAGGGCTGAGCCCCTTGCATGAATTACGTTATAATCTAGTACATTTCCTTCCAACCTTTACATGTGTATGTGTGTGTTACATATAAATATCTGTACTAGAGTCTAACATTGGTAATGCATTGATGTGTTATAATTTAAATTTCCTTGACTTACCAGTCTTCCATGATATTTTAAAGTCTTCATCTTTCCCCAATTCACAACCATCCTGATGAGCAAGTAGCTGATGAAGCTCTGTTGAGTTTCCTCAAAGCCCTAAACACTTAAGTCCAGCCTAAGCCTATACATTGCCTTTCCTTGAATAAGCCTAGGTACTGAAGAACTCATCCCAAGATGTCAGACACAGAGAGTTGGTCCAATAGCAGGGCCTAAGGCTTTGCAAGAGAGATGTCATCTGACTTCAGCATGGTGTCTATGGTTCAGAGTTGCCTTCTAGTTCATTTCTTATAATATATTTTTTATATAACGAAGCAGGTAGGGCTACAGGTCAAAGTGTTGTAATATTTCCCGCAAATTACACAAGGACACCTCAAGAAGTCAAATTAAGGAGTCACATTTATTGCAAATCCGGGACTATGAGGGGGCATTTTTGCTCCCAAATCTCACAGTGATAAGATGGCTACAACACCAGATTTATATAGGCAAAAATCACAAAGGTATCAATTACATCTTTGGGTTTGGAATGAGGAACCTGGTTTGCACAAAGCAGTTACAGAAGCAGAATGGAGCATGTTAGTTAAATTATAGTTTTGGGTCTTGGAACCACTGAGTTGACAGAAACACATTATCTAGAGCCCTCGGGTCTTGGGACCACTGAGTCAATGGAAACGCATTATCTGGAGCCACTGAGGCAATCTAGAGTAATTGTGCAGTCCTGGTCCTGGGACCACTGAGTCAACCAGAGCACGTTATCTGTAGCTGCTGAGGTAATTTAGTATAATTGTGCTGTCTTGGTTTCCAGGTACAGAAGAATGTACTTTCTAAAACCAGTATGATCACATCCAATGGGGTATTCACATTACAATCAATAGGGTATTCAATCAAATACAGTTCAGAAAATCAAAATAACTTTTCTACTATTTTAACAAGCAAATAATGACAGAAGTCAAACAGCAGGGTTAGAATCTACAGTTCCTACCTGAGATGATTGCTACCATACTTCAAAAGCAAACAGAAGTGCACCTCACTAATATTTCTACATGACATTGGGTGAAAAGTAGTTCTACTTTGGGACTCATGCGAAAAAAACTAACAGAAAGGAGGCAAGATTCACTTTTGCACATTCCCAACTTGACTTGGGTTCATTGAGGCCCCAGAAAATATTCTTGCACCTATGTACCCCTATTGGAGTCACCTCAAGTCAAAGGTAGCTCAAATGGAGGCATTGCAGACAGTAGCTACTCACTAAAGGCAGATTTAAAGACAGTGAAACCTCTCTCAACTGTTTCCACCCTGGTGGTGTTGAACCTCAAAAATTAAACTGGAATGCATGGTTTTTCCTCTGGGCAGGATGCAAAGGTGATTTCCCGGGTTCTTGTCTAGGTGGATTCAAAGAATGAAGCCATGGGACAAAAGGTGGTATAGGAAAAGGTGGAAATTTGTTGGGAAATAAGCACAGACTCCCACGTGAGGAGGGGGAGAAATACCCACCAAGTCTCTCTTTCTTAAGGTTCATAAAGTCTGCAGTTCTTTGTGTCCTGACATCCCTTCTGATTGGTCACTATAGCAGCTTCAGAGCTCAAACCCCCTGTGGGGTTCCCCTGTTTTTCTTCCTTTTATTTTTCTGTTCCTGCGTCCTTCCTCTTTATTCTACGAATGGTTGGCTTCCTCTTCCTTTATTCTGTGTATGTATGCCTTCTGGCAGCTCCCATCTTTGCACCCTGCAGTTCTCCCCCATGAGCCTCCAGATTCCTAAAACTTCCTAAACCTGCCTATTTTACCCCTAAAAACTCCTTTCAGTGTGGCTCAGTGGTTGAATGTCGACTTATGAACCCAGGGGTCATGGTTCAATTCCAGTCAGGGAACATGCATGGGTTGTGGGCTCAATCCCCAGTAGGGGGCATGCATGAGGCAGCTGACCAATGATTCTCTCTCATCACTGATGTATCTACCTCTCTCTTTCTCTCCGTTCCGCTCTGAAATCAATAAAAATATATTAATAAAATAAGTAAAGAAGAAAAAAATAGTTTCCACCCACATAGCCAGATGAGGAGAGGACAGCAATCACAGGCAGCGCACAGTAGCTTGTTAATAAGAAAATTTGAAATGAACCCTGGAATGGCTATTAGCAGTGGGGATAGTGGATATGAAAGGCTTTTTAGATAGAGGTCCTACATGAGCAAATGAGAACAAGAATTACAGAAATACAGCTTCTGTCCACAAGAGGGCGCACCCCTTGGCCCAAGGAAGCCCCTGTCTAGAATTTGCTCATCTTGTATCAGCTACATAAAATTTTATTCCTGACAACACAACAAATATTCTTTTTTGTCTTCGATAGATAAATAAATGCATACAGCATTCTATATATATTCATCATGTATATACCTTAATACTATGAATGGTCTTTAATCCCTGTTAAATAAATCTAATTATTTTTGCCTTTTCTGAAGCCAATCCCAAAGCCATTTCTAGAATGAATTCAAACATCCCTTGTTCTGTATTCGGCCATGGAGAGACACTAGATGAAACTTAGAGTGAGGCTTCCTTCTGTCCATTCACGGTGGGAGGGGGGAGGTGGGGGGGGGGGGGGGGGAGAGGTATTGTTATTCCCTATAAAGCCAGAAAGAGAAAACAGAGCAGAATGTGTCTACAATAAACCCATTTCCCAAGTTCTCTTTTTAAAAGACAATACTGTACTACTTGCCTCAACCCTGAATAAATAAACAGGAAGGTTAATGTTCTTTCAGTTGTTTGAGTCATCTGTGAATTAAATGATTGTGAAATAGTAAGTAAGGGAACACGTTCAGTGACGAGCAGCATGAGGTGAACTTTGTACAATGACTGTACCCACAGGCTATAGTTGTCTCATCACAGACAATTTTAGCTGAACTTCTCTGAAAGATAAATAGTGCAAATTCAGTCTTGGTCATTGAAATAAACGTTTGGTGCTCAGTCAATTAACCTGTCAGGAGATGATGCTGATGCTGATGCTAATGATGACACTCTTATGAAAGGATACTCTGTGCCAGGTGCTCTTCTAAATGTTTTATTTGAGGAACTCATTTAATCTTCACAACACCCTGTGGAATTAGTACTATTATTACCTCCAGTTTACATGGAGAGGTTGAAAAACTTGTCAGGGCATCATATAAGTGGTGAGCCAGAGTTCAAACCACATATCTAACCTTAAGGTTAGCAACATGCCAACATCTAAATCAAAAGTATTGATATTGCCAATACCTTAATATTGTCATTTTTCAGAATTTTGAAGTTGCTTCAATTGGCTGAATTGTTTTCTTTTCATCTAAGCAATTTAATCATAATGAATTTAGGCATTACATAAAAGGCAAAACACCAATTAAATACATTTTACAAACTGAATCATTTTTTATTCCTTGATAACTGAAGTTCAGTTAAGATTCAAGCGTTTGCATTCTGTATAGCACAGCTCAATATTTATTGGAATGAGATTTGTGCTGTGACTAAGCCCATTTTCCAGAATAAGGAAAAAAAACGTTATAGGTTTGAATTAGCCACACATCAAGTTTTTGGAACAAAATCTGTTTTTCTGTTCTCATTGAGAATTAAATCTGTGGAAGGCAGGGCATCATTTTCTCCCCTTCCTTCTGTTTCCTACTGGCATGTGGGGTCTTCCAGGGCAGGGTCTGTGTGTTTAAGCATTCACTCTGCTCACAAGCACCTGACAGCAGCTCACCGACCCTCCTGATTTCCACCTCCTCACCCCTCAACTCTTTTAAGATTTTTTTTTCTATAGCCATGTATGCATAACATAATTGTCTTTTCTATGAGCAAAAAAGTAATTGAAAAATTCAGTCTTTTTCTTTAAAATTATTGGGAAATAATTTTACTACGTAACAACTCTCATTGATGATATTACTAAAAGTGATTCGATCTATCTAACAAACTAAAGTATATGTAGCAGTCATTCTTCTCTGAGGACATGGCAATAGCAATATGAATGGCCCCAAAATACAACCAACTGTGTGCTTTTGGAGGACAGAGGCCATATCTTACACCTGGCGATTCCCAGGATCTAGACATCTGGAGTTCTCACAAATGTTAGATTAAACTGACCTGAAATGTGAAACTAATAAACAGATGAGGTTCTTTGCACTGGCAAACTTGAATCTGGCCCTAGCAGGTGGCTTGGCTCAGTGGATAGAGAGTCAGCCTGCGGACTGAAGGGTCCTGGTTTCGGTTCCGGCCAAGGGCACATGCCTGGGTTGTGGGCTCATTCCCCAGTAGGGGGTGTGCAGGAGGGAGCCAATCAATGATTCTCTCTCATCATTGATGTTTCTATCTCTCCTTCTCCCTTCCTCTCTGAAATCAATAAAGAAATATATTTTTTTTAAAAACTTGAATCTGGTGGCTAGTTGTGCCTCCTAGTTAATGGAGAAGGTTGATATTTATAACTAGAGAAAGAGAGGGAGAGAGAAGAAAATGGCGTAGAGTGAGATGGCTGTGGGCTCCCAGACAGGTGGTAAACATGAAAAGAGCTGAAGCAGGGAGAGAAAAATAACATGGAGATTCTAGGAGACTGGAAGCAGTGCCACCACCAATAAGCTTGTGCCAGATGTGACTCTATCCCACCTGTCTCAGTTCATTAGGACTGCAGCAACAAAAATGCCAGAGACAAGGCGGCTTAAACGACATTTATTTCCCACAGTTCTGGAGACTGGGGAGGCCAAGATCAAGGCACTGGCAGATTTGGTGTCTAGTGATTGCCCCCTTCCTGGCCTAGAGTCGATGCCTTTTCACTGTGTCCTCACGTGAATGAAGGAAGCTCTCTGGGGTTTTTTTTATAAGGACACTAACCCCATTCATAAATACGTCACCCTCTGGACCTGATGATCTTCCAAAGGCCCCACCTACTACTACCATCACTTTGGGGATTAGGTTTTCAACATATGAATTGGGGGGTGGGAAGACACAGACATTCAATCCCTAACACACTGCTATTCAGGTTTCAGTCCTGGACTCATGCAGAAGAATGTCTGATTGGCTCTTTCCTCCTCAACACCCCAGCACTCTCCACGCCTTTATATTCTGTCTCAAATTTGATATCTGTTAGATTATTATCAGCTGGGTTTTTAAAGTGTTAGGTTTCAAGTTACCAGCTCGATCCATTTTCATTAAGTTACACCCAGAGAGCAGGAATCTCAAGAAAGTATCTATATATTCCTTATGTAAGCAATACAATGAGTACCCATTTGAAGAGTAATTAAGCAGTTTGGAGCAAGGAGCAGGGCAGGTTTGTAAATGTGGATTTGACCCACAAAGCCTGTCACCAGCAAAATGTTACATTCAACTTAGTGCTGGAGTCACTCTCCCCTTTTGTGTACCCCACAGTGCTCTTCAGTGTTTGATGAAAACTCACTAGCTTCATAAACTGTGAATATGATCTCAACAGAAACAAAATCGAAGAGCATATGTCTAGATTATAATTCCCAGAACCTGAAGTCCTTGAAATTCTTGATTGCTTCCTATCTTTTCCTCCCCCACCTGACACTTGCCATAAAAGCATGTAACTGACCCAAAGGAAGATGAACTGAGTTATTGTGAGATATGAATTTTGTTTGCCTTTTCATTCGTAAACTAAATATTTCTCCTTCCCTCTCTCTCTTTATTTTGACAACTTGATTATGGAATACAACTTACATAAATAAGTATATATAATGTTTATACACATACATACAGTTTAAAGATAATAAGACATACACACCTGTATAATTTAGCTCTCTTTCCCTCTTAATGGAATTTTCAAAATGCTTACTGGACTATTTGGGAAATAACATGAAAATGTCGAGTCCCAAGGTGGAGGGGAATAAATGCATTTGAAAGCCACCTGAGAAATAAAGCTAAGAAAAGTTTTTAATACTGGAGAATTAAAATAGACCCTAATGGTCTATTTTGACTTTATCCTCCTTTCTTTTTTTTTATTTTCTCTCTTCTTCTCCTTCCTCCCTCTTTTTTTCTCCTTTATCCATTTCCCCTTCCCCTGAACCTTGAGTGACATTAGACAGTGAACAGTCCACAAGGCAGCTCTCTAAAGAACAGTTCTCACAGCTGCTAACAAGAGACTGGACCAACAATTCCAAGAAAGAGATGAAGACTCCACATTGTCTCCCACAGTTCCAACCACACATTTTATAGCAGTTTCAGTGAAAGAAAACTGCTGCCTCGGACAAGATCCCGTCACATACCTGACTCTTTTGCCCATTGCTGAATAGAGCCTTTAACTTCCATTTGAGTTGCCTGAACTCTTTTTTCCTTGCAAAGATGATGGCCAGACACCCACCTTTCACCACCTCATCTTTACTGGTCTGCACTCAGAAGGACACTCATTTTTCCTTCAAGGCTGGGATTGCCCTTGCAGACAAGTTGGGGACATCCTCCCCCCCCCCCCCCCCCCCCCCCCCCCCCCCGCCCCATGCACAAGGTGAAGGTCTCAGCAGCCACTAGGCTCTGCCAGTAGAGGACAGTCAAGAGGTTAGAACTACATAACATCCTGTCACCACCCCCTAACCTTCCCCCAAAAAAACACTTGCCCCACCGTATCTGGCATCATTGGAATTTTACCAACTTCATCTTTGGAAATTTCCTACCATGAATCCTTTCACTCACCCCTCCAACAGACTTTTTCTCTCCACGTCTCTCTGTCACCCAAAAAGAAAAGCAACACTTTGGGGCAAGATGAATTGCTGGGGGTCCCATGTGAGTGCTGACTGGCCAGTGATAGTTCCTCCACTCCCTCACCCCCCCACCCAAAAAACATGCACTCGCATGCACGAACACACACACACGAACACAGAGACACATAGACACACACATATACACACACACAACAAAGCAGAATCAGAGAATAGGTATGGTTTCCTGCATTCACAGAGTTCATGGCACTCTGGAGGTTATCTAACCAAATTCCTGCATTCTACTGATAAACAGCTAAAACCCAGAGTGCTGAACCCAAGGTCACAGAATGTCAAGGCTGAAATTAGAACCTCATATCTGTGCCATTGATTATCTAATCTAATAAAAGAGAAACATGCAAATTGACCACACCTCTGCTATGCCCCCAAGTCATGCCCACCAGCCAATCAGAGCAACTATATTCAAATTAACCCAACCAATATGGCAGCTGGCAGCCACGGAGCTGGAGCAAGTAGGAGGCTTGATTGCCCTGGCGATGGAGGAAGCCAAGCTTCCTGCCTGCCCTGGCCTGCTGTGGCCTCTACTCAAGGCAACAAAGTTTCAATTATAGAAGATAATAAATCCCAGATTCCTGCTTCCAGCCAGCCTCGCTGGGAGCTTGGGTGGCTAGGGGCCGTGGCCAGCATGGAAACAGCCATCAGCCCCTCACTCAGGATGGCCAGGCACCCCAGTAGGGACCCCCACCCTGAAGGGGCTGTGGCCAACCTGCAAACAGCCATCAGCACCTCACCCAGACTGGCCAGGCACCCTAACAGGACCCCCCATCCTGAAGGGGATGTGGCCAGCCTGCAAAGAGCCATCAGCCCCTCACCCAGGCTAGTCAGGCATCCCAACAGGACCCCCCCTCCCTGAAGGGAGTGTGTCCAGACTGAAAACAGCCCTCAACCCCTCGCCCAGGCTGGCCAGGCACCCCAAGGGACCCCCATCCTGATCCGGACACCTTTCAGGGCAAACCAGCCAGCCCCCACCTGTGCACCAGGACTCTATCCTATATAATAAAAGGATGATATGCAAATTGACCCTGATAGCAGAATGACTGGGAATGACTTGTCACTATGACACACACTGACCACTAGGGGGCAGATGCTCAATGCAGAAGCTGCCCCATGGTGGTCAGTGTGCTCCTACAGGGGAAGCTCTGCTCAGCCACAAGCCAGGCTGATGTCTTTCAGCACAGTGGTTGTGGTGGTAGCCCCTCATGCCTCCTTAGCAGCACTAAGGATGGCCCACTGCAGCTTATGCCTGCTCCCCGCTGGCAAGTGAACATCCTCTGAAGGCTCCTGGGCTGCCAGAGGGATGTCTGACTGTCAGCTTAGGCCTGATCCCCTGGGGAGCAGGTGGACATCCCCTGAGGGGTCCCAGACTGTGAGAGGGCACAGGCCAGGCTGAGGGACCCCCTGAGTGCAGAAATTTTTGTGCACCGGGCCTCTAGTTATATAATAATACTGATTGTGTATTAGTAATTATAATATAAAAATAACAATAATTTTTATTGAGTATTTACTATGTGCCATGCACTATTCTACAAACTTTACATACATTATTTAATTCATTAATCTTTACCAAATCCTCATGTGATAGTGTGATAGCCATCATCAGTTTTTCTATTTTACAGAGGAAGAAACAGAAACTCAGAGCAATGAAGGAACTCAGAGCTAGTGAGTGGTAGAGCAAAAATTTGATTCCAGGAAGTTTTATTTCAGACCTGGAACTTATAAAACTGCTGACATTTTTGCTGCTCTGGGATTAAATGAAATCAGGACAGTGAAGTTCATTTTTCTCAAAACTAGATTTACTCCATTTAAAATAAGATCCTTTAGTTTAATATATTCTGTACTTATTTTAGAGTATATTTTCAAAAAGCCCTTCCTTTTATGAGAAAATAGTAAGAATATATGGTAGGTGTTTTATGAATTTTATTTTTTAATAAAAATATATATTGGAAGTTGTTTGTATATATATGAAATTGCAGAGTCTGGAAAGCACTTCCTAGCATTTTCTGCCTCCTTGTAGGAATTTTGAAAGAACACTCAATTGCTTTCATCCTTTTTCTGCAAGGTTCTTTTGGACAAGGGGTGGGGTGGAGCATCACTAAAATTTAGTATATACCTTGCCTGTCAAGACTCATTTGATTACAAGAACTTGAGTAAAGGCCCAGCCGGTGTGGCTCAGTTGGTTGAGCATCAACCTATGAACCAGGAGTTCAGGGTTCAATTCTGTGTCAGAGCACATGCCCAGGTTGCAGGCTCGATCCTCAATAGGGGGCGCAGAAGGCAGCCAATCAATGATTCCTCCTCATTATTGATGTTTCTGTCTCTTTCTTCTTCTCCCTTCCTTTCTGAAATCAATACAAATATAATTTTTATAAAGAACTTAAGTAAAAAGGAGTATATATTAGTTAATTTAGCTGAAGATTTGGTAGTTTAAATTATGTCTTAAATTATACTTCTTGGTTTTGCCATCTACCATCTACTGGCTTAATTCTGAGGCTCCCTCGAGGCAAAATGGTTCACAACAGCTTTAGTCTTTCACTGTGTTCCAGTTCAGAGGGGAAGGTGTCTCTCTCTAGCAGCTCTCACCTTGGATTGCATTTCAATTGGACTAACGTATTCCCTGAAGGAGTCACTACAGCAGGGCGTAGGTAGATAAGCTACTCATCCAGTTTTGTTTTGTTTTTTAATTTCTAATTTTACAATCAGTTTTTATTCAATATTATTTTGTGTTAGTTTCAGATGTACAGCATAATGGTTAGTCAGATACTTTACAAAGTGATCGCTCTGATATTTCAAGTAACCACCTGGCACCACACATAATTATTACAATATTTTTATTATATTCTTTATGCTGTACATTACATCCCTGTGACTATTTTGAAACTGCCAATTGGTACTTCTTAATTGCTTTTTCACCAGCGTCCCCAACCTGCCCTCCCCTCTGGCAACCATCTCTGTATCTATGAGTCTGTTTCAATTGTGTTCATTTATTTTATTCCACATTTAGGTGAAATCATATGGTATTTGTCTTTCTCTATCTGAGTTATTTCACTTAGCATAATGCCCTCTAGGTCTATCTACTCTGTTGCAAACGGTAAGATATCCTTCTTTTTATGGCCGCTACTCATCCAGTTTTGAATTATATGTTCTCCTGAAGCTTGTTGAAAAATCAGCTTTTGGCAACACTCCCTCTGAAGTAGGGAAAACTAGATACTGTTGCCCAAATTATGGATGCTTGGTGGTCATGCCAACAAATGTTCATTATTCACCTAATATAGGTCATTCATTGAGCTGCATACTACTCACTCATTACTTATTAAACTCTCATAACAATCCTACCAGACAAATAATTATTTACCAATGAAAAAGCTGAGGCTCAGAGAAATCAAGAAACACATAAAAGACCAAACAGTTAGTAACTGAAAGATCAAACTCTATTTTGACCAACTCTTAAAGCCCAAACTCTTAATTTTTTTTCAATGATAGTTTACATCCATTATTATTTTGCATTAGTTTCAGGTGTTTAATTCGTTATTTTATAATTTGCATATCCTACCTACCCCTTTACCATTAAAACTGAAAATAAAATTAGCCACCCAGTGTATCTCAATTATGGCTTGGTCTGGGGGCTCACTTCTACAGAGGGGTCAAACACTAGAGACTGTTGGCTCCTTCCCTCTTTCATCGCACCAAGAGTGAGAATTCTTTAAATATTTATTCCTGTTCTCACCCAGTTGAAAGTGCTAAGATAAGAGACACTGATTATGTTCCCACCTCTGGGTAGGGGAGAAAATAGAGTCCAGAGCAATTCTAGAGGGACGTTCATCAAATAAGAGAACAGTGTTTCTTCTAAATTTGAGTTAAAATTTAACCAAGTGTTAAGCACCTGGCATCCATACCTCACAGAGCATGTCCTTTAGTCTTAAGAAAGAAACTTGCCTACCTAAATGTCCAAGAAGTGCATTGGAAGAAATGAATTTTACCACTAATATATTCCAAAACAGTTTCTTGATTCATCCTACAGTAAGCACAGTAATGACAATCAATCCACAACAGTTCCAGGAAACTGTTCTCTGCAACAGCAAATCTGTCCAATCTGAAATAAGTGTTCAGTGTTGTAAAGTGTTTAATACTTCATGCAAATCTACAACAAAACCATCATCTGCAGCTTCAGACACCACTAGGCATCTGGACTTGGGTCATAAACAAGGTTGCTTTAATAACATATATAGACATGGCTGACTTTCTTACGGAAGGGATCTGAGATCACTAATCTCCAGATTAAATTAATATTTAAAAATATTTTTTATTATTTTATAAGAAAATGTTCATATTTGAAGAAAAATAGTCATAAAAATAATTACAGATTTTGTATTAATATAAAAGCAAACTAGTCATGTTAAATCCCAGTTATCACCTAAATAGTAGCCAGGATAGTAGATGGCCTTACGTGGACAAAGTTCACTTTTGTGCCTCGCTCAGCCATCAGGCCACACACCATCTCCTTGTGGTTCCAGAAAGCAGATGTGGGTTCACTTCTCCCTCCTCACCCCTCCTCTCTAACCCCAGTGCCTCTGAGCACAGATAGTAACTATGCTTACAGACATTTTAGTTCTAGTTTCACAGGTTCCCCTCTCCTCAACTTCCATTTTTTTCACAGCCTGAAGAGAGAGTCCCAGCTTGAATCTAAAGTATGAACACCACCAAGTTCAGATATGTGTGACCACATCTGGTAAACTAATGGGGGATACAGCAAAAAAAAAAAAAAAAAGAACTGAGGAAAGAAAGACTAAGCACCTCTGGGAGAGGGCAGCCAGCCACAACAACTTTGGTCCAGGGTTTAAAGTCTTGACTCTTCACAGGGTCCTGAGCATAAGCAGGAGGTGCCATGCCTCCTCCAAGACAGCAGGAATGGTGACAGTTCCCAGCAGCAGGGACAAGTCCCTGGTGGAGAGTGGGGTGTGGTTCTCAGTGGACTTTCCAGGTATCTCAAGTCACCTCTAAACAATGTGGCTGGAGCAGGGCAACAGGCTGGGTAGGGAGAACTATATGGCTACTAACCAGAGCCTGATCAGACACTGGATTGCAGTGTACAGGGACTCTCCAAAATACCTGTGTAGGGAGGAAAAAGCAGGGGGCCATCAGCCTCTATTGGGTATTAGCAGAACAGGGATTATGTAAAATGAGGGTATCAACTGTGAGCAATGATATGATTCTAGCTAATGAGGAAAAGAAACCTTGCTCCCACCTCCAAACCCCTGTCCTCAACCCTCACCAACAGCAAGTGAAGACTCCAAAAGACAGAAACGAAGGACCCACTGCCAGAACAGGGCATCCTTCCCTCCTCCTTGCAGGTTCAGTATGCTACTGCCACGCACCCTGCCTTCCTGCTCAAGCTCCTTCTCTCTTATAAGGTGGCTTCCTCTCCATGCTGGCTCCTACTCTACCCTCCCCTCCCACCCCTGTATCTCAGAGCACAGGCTTCCAAGAAAAGGCTGCAGCCTCCAAATCGCATTCCAGCCAATGTCCCTGAAAATAGACTTAGCTCTGGCCTCCCTTGTTCTGGTCCCTGCAAATCCCAAACGCAGGATTTGGGTCCTGCATATCACTAAGAGCATTCCAACATTTCTAATGTGGACAGTTTATGGAGGAGTTTTGACTTTTAATGAGGTTATTAAAATGGAATTATTTTTTTTCAAATCTTGTCAGTCATTCTTTGTCAAATAGCCCTGTCCTACTCCTTACCCATGTCCTCTGTGCACATTCTATAGCTAACCAGTCACTTGTGATTATTAGTATTACTCCTATTAAACAGGCTAATATTTCAGCTGATTGTGGAAATTATCCATCTTCCCATCTTCAAGATAGTTAGACCCATAGTCATGGGCTCTTGGAGTGAAGAAGGAACATGGTTTGACTCTGCAATAACTTCTCCCCTCTCTCTTTGCCAAGTCTGGTTCCTCTGGCCCCCTAAGGGCAGTGAGGAGAAATAAGTGAGGGCAGCAATCATTTTATGAGGGTAGATGTCCTGACCTCTCAGGCTCTTCATGATTTTCTTGAGGTTATGCTCAATTATATCTTGTCCCCAAATCCTGAGGACCCCCAGAAAAAAAGGAATCCCTGTCTCTCATTTGTTCCACTGATTGGTTGCCTCCTATGTGCACCCCAACTGGGGATCAAACCCAAAACTTAAGGATGTGTCCTGACCAGGAATTGAATTCACAACATTTTGGTGTATGTAATGATGCTCCAACCGAGTCACCCAGCCAGGGCACTCCAGCCCTTTCTTTGGGTCGGGTGGTGCCATGCTTGGCCCAGTGGCTACCTGGGCAGTGCTATAATCCTGCCCCTCACATCATCTCTGTGTGGCCCCTTCTGTGCCCGCAGAGGGTCACAGGGGACTAGGATGTGTATGGTCCCATTCTGTTCTTCTTCAGCGCCTCACACTCTGGCCCCTTCTTAATCTATAAGCCTCCCTGCTCAGAAATCTCCAGGCTAGAAGTGGCCAGGTCTCCTTGTTTCACACACTTAAGGACTCATATGCCAGGCTCACCTAAGATGTTCTTGCCCTGCTGGGTACCACTCCAGTGTCAACACAGGGTTAAGCCTGCAGATTCTCGCTCAGTATACACCTGTCAGGGAGAGGATACAGGCCATTCCTCTCAGGTGTCCCCAACCCTATGACTGATCCCCTCAGAGGCCCTTCACTTAACTCTTGGGAAGGAGAGAACCTCCCATGTGGAGGAGATGGGACAAGGAATATGGTGATGAGGTGGGTTTAACCACCTTTTAGTAATCAATCCCAAACAGCCCCAATGGAGGTGACTCTTTGAGATGGGCATTTGGCTGTGATTGTCTTCAGCTTTGTGCCTTTGCTGTAATTCCAGCATCAAAGGGCAGGATCATTCTCAATACCCTGCTACCAGGTTCGGTGGGTCAGTTAGAATCAAACTATATGAAGAAACTCTGCGTGGTGCCAGTTCTCTCTACTATCAAGCAGATACATTTCAACCCTCCACCTATAAGGACCTTCCCACATAGGGATAAACCTCATCCATAGTCAGTTGGCACAATTCCAGTGAGACCTCAGCCATTTAGGGAAGACGTAACCATCATTGGTTTGTGAACCGACATTACAACATTTTTCACACAATCACTTAACATCTAGAGACAATACGAATAATGTACACAGGCAGCAACATGACTCATAACACCATCTCTTATTCTTATAACCTCAGTTCACAGATTGGGAAATTGAAATAAATCCCCCACTTGCACAAAACAGAGTCAATCATTTGTGATGTCCAGTAACTTGAAGCTCTTCCAAAGCTCAGTGAAAAATAATTCTTTTTTTCTTTTTCTTTCTTTCTTTTTTTTTTTTTTTTTTTTTTTTTTTTTTTGGTCCTAAACAAACGTTCTAAGCTACCCTCCCATTGACATTTCTTGCTAATTTTACCTAATGGTTATTGGAAGTCATCCAAATTCAATCTACAAACCAGAAAGAAATTTCATGTTAATGGTAAGTCTGATACATCCTGGTCATGAGTGTAAATGGGCATTTGTTAAGTTGCAGTTCATTGCACAGGGTATGGCCTTTCCCCCTGAAATATATCATTTTAGGGAATTTTATAGTCTGGCATAATCTGACACATAAAAAAGTGTGTGAGTGCTTAAAATATTTCAGACACCAAATTGGTTACAAATACACAATAGGCTACTTATTTATCTAAAAATAAACACAAAAGATCAGAACCTTTTGTTTGCATATAGCAAATAATTTTCTTAGCTTTTCTGACACACTTGTAGCCATTCTGTTGATAATCTGCAATTAGAACATGATTCATTTGGCCGTGACAGTAATGTGAGGGCCCCTATTTGTGTCTCCCTTAGCGACCTCCTAAGGAGATGTAAATGCAGCATCTAAATTAGAGGATAAACCCACCCCCTCAAAGGATGCTTTTGGAAGCCTAGGTTTGGCTTCCTGAAAAGTGTGTGCTAGTGAAGGCAGTTATGGGTAGAATCCCACAACACAGCAAGGTTAGCCTCATACGATGCCACTCCTAAGCTGCAGCACAAAAGTGGCCAGCAAATATTTCATGAACTTGTGTATGCTGTTGTTGTTGTTATTGTTGGTTGTTTGCCTTGTGTTACAACCATAGCTAAGTGGGTACTTAGCACCAGACAACCTCAAAGTACACTGAATCACTGCTATGACTATGCTGGGTATATGCAGAGAAATGGGATAGAAAGGCAAGAAATCCTGAGTCCTAAACACAACCATTTTGAAGTTGCAATCAAATAAAATTTGCAATAAAATATTTCTTTCCCTTTATATACCTGTAAACAGTAACATTTGTTTAACCTGGAAGTGAGGGTCAAGAACTAAAGTTGATTAGATGGATTAGGCCCCTAAAATGAAGGACAGTAAGCTGGAGTAGGATGGACTTTTGCCGACTCTGATCACGGGGAACCATTGAAGGTTTAGGTGCAGTGATGGATACTTTGGGAAGATCAGTCAGCCAACAATTAATAGGATGAATCATATAGGGGTGAGATAGGTAGACCAATTAAGGGGCAATTAGGGTAGTCCAGAATTGAGATGACAAGAGCCTGAGTACCAACAGCAGCAGCCCTGGGGATGAAAAATAATTGTAACCACTGAAGACCAGCAAGTTATTGAAGGAGTAAGGGTGGAGGATTGAAAGTTGAAATCTCAAGCAGGTCAGAGAGAACAAGAAAGTTGGGAACAGAAGGAATCTGAAAATAAGAGAAAACAATTTTGACATGTGTAATGTGAGGTTACTTTGGAACATCTAAGGAAAAGGTTTACGAGGTAGTAGGAAATATGAGCCTGGAGATCATCAGAGAAGACAAGATGTACCAGAATCAGAGCTTTC
This sequence comes from Murina feae, assembly GCA_004026665.1. Taxonomy (NCBI): domain Eukaryota; kingdom Metazoa; phylum Chordata; class Mammalia; order Chiroptera; family Vespertilionidae; genus Murina; species Murina feae. The sequence goes on along the minus strand of PVJC01010985.1, from coordinate 9,988 downwards.
CTGTTCTCAAAGTTCAAGAGAGGATTTAGAAACAGGTCATTAGTCACGGGAGTTAGGTCTTGAAAGCAAAAGTTATATATATATATCTTAATCATCGTTTTTATTGCCAAGACTTGGCAAAATTTCTGGCACATAATAGATGCTCAATAATTTTTTTTAAAAGCAGAACAGAACAGTCTGGAGTGTATTCAGAGGAAACAGAGACTCCGAATATAATTTTTGGCCAAATTCATAGTTTGAGCTAATATATGACCTTTTTGCCTTCAATGGTGTGAAACCCAAGAGAAGCATGTGAACAGACAGAGGAAACCTCAGAAACCCAGGGGGAGCCACAGGACCACCTGTGAGAACGATGCCGCTGCTGGCAGAGAGGAGGAACCCGGGAGATGGCCAGGTGTCCTGGAGGAGCAGCCAAAAGAGGAAGGAGCCAGTGGGATCCACGGCCCCTACACAAGGTTTGAGTCCTAATGGAATGCTGGCGGAATCTCTACGGATGAATTAGAATAAATTCTGAATACTAGATTTACATTTTTAATAGAAATACAAATGTACCCAACATAGAAAAAAACATTGATACTTAGAGAAAAAACTAAATGATTTACATCTCTGGGACAAATGGGCCCTAATCTGTTACAGCATCATTCATTGTTCAGAAATGGAATAAATATTACCTCATACCACAGTACCACTATTATTCAAATATGTAGAGATGATGTTAAAGATGCAAATTTTATGCCAAAAAGTCAGACTCATACTAAATATTTAGGAACCAATAGTTTGGGCTTTTTACAATACCGAGTCCATTATTTTTTCTAAACATTTTAATTTAATGGTGGATAATTTCAAAAGTACTGCAACATTCTTTTCACAATAGAATTAAGATGAAATGTAATGTTTTTTCAAATTGAAATGTGCCCACTTGTTAAATTTATTTTAGTTGTATATCAATTGTATTATATTATTAATTAAATGTTAATGTGAATTAAATAAATTAAGTGTAAATACTTTATTGTATTTGTTTAAAAATCACTTTTTTGTCTTCTTTAAGAGATAGAGTGTTCACCTACTGTATTCCTCTCTTCTTTCCTACAAATGACAGTGATATGTAGCATTATAGTTTGTACTTGATATTTTCACATATGGGGTACATTCAATACCATCATGTTATGTTCTGTGGGGTTTCTAATACTTAAGTAAATGATAGTAGACTGTATGGATCCAACTTGTCTTTTGTACTCAGTGTTATGTTTCTGAGATTTATTCATTCATTTTAACTGCTATATTCATTTTAACTGTTTGAATAGCTGGAGTTTATTAGCCTGCTCCCTTATTTAAGGTTAGATTTTTTCTTCTAATTTTTCTCTCTATTGTAAACAGTGTTGCAATGAAGCTCCTTGCACATCTTGTACATATATGAAAATTGCTGGATGTAAGATTACATACATTTTATAGAATATTAAAATTAGAAGCTCTGCCTGAGATCCTAAAACGATAGATACCAGTTATCAAAGTGAGATGCCAGAACAACATAAAATATTCCATGGCACAATCTAAAAAGTGGTTTCACTGCTCTTACACCCTCCATCCAAATTGACTATTTTTAAAAGGTTAGGTTGTTGGCGATGAAGGAGAAATTACGAGAATTTTTTGGAAAGAACCATGCTGCAAGTCCTGCCCTATCCTGTGAAGTTCTCACCTGGATCCTGTGGGCAAAACTTGAAGACTTCATCTGTGACTCCTGAATTACGCAGGACAGAGTGGGTGAGGGCCAGCTCCTATCCAAATAACATAATAGAGTTGAAAGGAGCTTGTTGCTCATGGGCAAGCCAAAGGAAAAAAGGCTGCATTAGCCTGGCTTGCATCAGTGTATTCTAACCATGTTCCTTACTGAATACACAACTGTCAGCTAGAGACTAATGCAGGTACATCGCAAACCACCATTCCTTGAGAAGCTCAGGCAGCCACCTGGTGGTGGGTCAGTTACATAACACCTCTTCTAACCTGGAGGGAGCAGCAATTTGTTCGCTAGAATTGGTACATACTTTGCATATGTATTTGTTCTTCTTGACCACAGTGTCTCTGCCAGCACCACCACCTGAAGGTTTACAGACGTCTTCTCTATCAATGTGGTATCCCACAGAGCCAAGCCTCACCATAAGGAACTCACTTCATAGCAATAGTGCTATGGTTAGTAGGCTTATGGCCACAGGATTTTTTGGTCTTACAATGTGTCCATCAACCAGAAGCAGCCAGCTTGATGGAATGCTGGGACATCTTGTCGAAGGCTGGCTAAGCTGCTAACATGGGTTTAATCCATGTGAAGTTGAGGAGCTCACCTCAGTAATGCAGCACATGCATCTAAATCAACAAATTATATAGTCTGGTGTCCAATAGCTAGAATGGAACCCACAGCCAATATATTTCAGTCTCTGATCACAAGAAAACCAGTCCACTCTTCAGTAACCAAGGAGTACAATTAAAAGCAGCCCCTCTCGCCTGGCTGGTATGGCTCCATGGTTGAGCATTGACCTATGTTCAAGGAGGTCAGTTCAATTCCCACTCAGGGTGGGGGGAGGCGTGCAGGAGGCAGCCAATCAATGATTCTCTCTCATCATTGATGCTTTTATCTCTCCTTCTCCTTTCCTCTCTGAAATCAATAAAAATATTTGTTTAAAAAGCAGCCCCTCTCATAATCATACCCAATGACCCACTTGTGGAATTTGGCCAAAAATTTGGACTCTGGTGGGTTAGAGGCACTGGCTCTCTGGAGAGAGGGGATATCAGCAAGATCTCTACTGAGCTGAAAGCTTCAGCTACCACTGGGCCACTGGGCAAAGGAGTAAGCTGGTGCACGTCTAGGCTTGGCGGTAACTGACACTGATATTTACCTAGTAGGAAGAGCTCGGGTAGCCACTCCACAATGGGAGCAGGTGTGAGTATGTCTGAAAAATGGAAATTCACTGGTGTCTCTTAGTACTACCAAGCCCAGTAGTAACTGTCAGTGAGCAAGTACAGCAAAGGTGTCTCAATGTGGGTCCCCCAGAAACGCAGACAACGATCTACGTGCAAGCAGTTTACTTGGGAGTAAGTCCTGAACACACCAAGAGAGAAGTGAGGAGCTGGACAGAGAGGGAAAAGCCAGTGTTACCAATGAATCTGCCACTGGGCAACTAGAGTGAAATCCTGCTGAGAAGCGAAACGTGAGGTGCTGGGCACTAATTACCAGCTCCTGGGCCATCCATGGTGCCCAGCTGCCTCATGGGGGCTCACTTGCTAACACTTCACGTTCGCTTGTGGTGAGTGTGGTCCTTCAGTCACAGACTTTGCAGGTCCCCAGAAAGCCGACTTCCATTTGTAGAAGTGAATGTTAAGGGTATATAAGCAGGACATAAAGCCACTAACAACCACAACCCAGCAAGGGCAGAGCAGCAAAAGTTCAGGTGAAGGTCAGGGCCTCTACACCAGGCAAAGCAACCCAAATCAGCTTACCTGCTGACCAAGCAGGAGGGGAACCTGGAAAGCGGTGGTGAAGGGAGACTGAGACTATAAAGTATGCCATCAAGACTAACAACAGCAGCGGGAACAGCAGGCATGAATCACTAATCTTTGGCCTTATATTGTCCAAGACATCACAACTGGCTACCACTGTGAAGAGGTCTTACTCCGCTCTCCCCTAAGAAGAAATTAGGATATGATGTTTAAAAAACAAGAACAAAAACTCTATATTATCTAAGTGGCCACAAGGAGGAGTTTATCTGACCCTAATCCAGTGGTTCTCAACCTTCCTAATGACTCAGCCCTTTAATACAGTCCCTCATGTTATGGTGACTCCCAACCATAAAATTATTTTCGTTGCTACTTCATAACTGTAATGTTGCTACTGTTATGAATCATAATGTAAATATCTGATATGCAGGATGGTCTTAGGCGACCCCTGTGAAAGGGTCGTTTGAGCCCCAAAGGAGTCTCGACCCACAGGTTGAGAACTGCTGATTAGGACCTAATCTCTCACATCTGCTTAGATTCCCTGCCTGCCTCCTAGACCATGTGGCCAGATGTAAGGGTAGACAAGAATCTGTCCTGTGCGTGCTTGGACCTCCCCTTCATCATTGTCATGTGCCCCAGACCATTAGCCATACACGTATAGTTTCTGGCTTCTCCTAACACTTCCAGATACAAATGAAACACCCCAATGAGGATCATGGATCTGCATCCCAAGCACCTGCTGAGGGGCCAGAGGACTCCACCTGGAAGTGTGGAGGAATTGCCTTCCCAGAGGCAAACAGGAGATGGGAAGAGCCAGGTGGGTAAATCAGGGTCCTTTCCTACTATCACTGCTCTGAGGCAGCCTGATTGCTGCACACCAGCTGGGCTCCGCAGCCTTCATCATCCAGCAATGGCCGCGATCACAGCACAGCTTCCCACACTCCCTTGCCTCAGTTTCCTCTTCAAATAAGTCTCTGCACTTTCAATCCTTGCTTCAAGACCTGCATCTTAGAAAACCTGGCTGCTACATACACTTAACCAGGAACCCTCTGAACTCAGCGTTCACCTGGCAGTGTTTCAGAGCATGCGGATGCTGTGACCTCCAGCCCACACCCGTGGAGAGTAAGCGTGTGGCTAAGAATTCTCAGAAGATTTGACAAATTACTATTCCACTCTATACTTTGCCAAGACTGAGAAAGAAAGGTAAGTCTCCTTCTGTGGAGAAGTTTTCTTTTACCCTTACAGTTCCAGTTGCTAATCAGACCTCCCAGCTGTCTTTGTTTCCCAGGTGGGACCAAATAAAGCTGAGGCTCCAGGGCACAGAGTGATGTGGAGAAATGAGTGGGATCATATCTTCTTGACATTTCTGGTCTCTGGATGTTTCTCTTTTTTACTGCATGTTTTTAAGAAGTTGTTTTCTTCCGTTTTCTCTTCAGCATTTTAAGTATCTTGTTCCGGAAGGGTTTTCTTGGGACGTCTAGTCCACCGTGTTACGGGGGTGTGGATGGGGGAGTTATAAGAATGCTTTTAAAACTTTTGAAACAATCTTAAACTCACAGAAAAGTTGTAAGTGCAATTGAATTTTCCAGAATTGTTAGAGGTAAACATGCTCCCTAGGCCATTTCAGTATAGTGAGCTAAGAAATATATGTATGCATGTAATGTAACATACACTCAAATCTATATTTATTCCTGTGTCTATCGATACTGAGCACATTGAGTTCGCAGATGCCTCCAAGTCCAATTCAACCACCACAGGACTCTTCATAATTGTGTGCCTTTCTACTTTGTACTTCCCTCCTTCTCCCTGACAATGATATACTTAGCTCCCAATTATACTTAATGTATTTCTTTAGTTGAACCCTCTATGTAACTAATTTCCAATCTCTACCCCCACGGACTCCCTCCTCCCTGGCCTGGTCTTGACACCCATGGCAGGCAGCCCCTTATGCAGACACCCTCCACAGCCTGTGCAAGCTTCCCCACACTGCACTAAGCCACCCATGGTATGGAAGCTCCCTTCCCTCTGCTCAGGCTCTGTCACATCACTCTGAGCCCCCAAGAGTAGCAGCTGTCCACCTACCTGGCACAGATGCCTATCTTGCCCTAATGGCTTTAAAACTGGATTATTCAAGAATAAAAGGGCCACCAGAGATTTTTAACATGCACAGTTAAAGTATAAAGTTAGCCTGTAATCCTATATTCATCCTAATCAATTCAGGGACTTTAGGAAGTTTAACTACTGTCATCACTGTATCTCCCACCCCAGCATCTTACATGTTACTGTTGTCAGTGTTGTCCTTCCTCCTTCTCCTCCATCCTTTCCTCCTCCTCCATCTTCTTCTTTATATTTCCAAAATTCAGTTATCTTAATTATTACTGTACCTACTCAATGCTCATTTATATCAATCAATATTTTACCTCACTATTGGTCTCCCATTGTTCTGACATCCCACTCCCTTGATCTGGATTCAGTTTTACTTTTTGCTTTAAAATCTATGCTTCTTGGTTATTCTTCAATGGCTCTATCAGGCTCTTTCAGCAACAATCTGTGAGAGGTTAACTCTTTCAGCTTTGTCAGGTGTTGTTTTGCTCTCACTGTCTAATGACAGTTTACTGCATGGAACAGTGGAGGGTGATGAAGTGTCCCAGCTGGTCTTGAACTGAGGCAGTGGTTCTCAACCTTCTGGCCCTTTAAATACAGTTTCTCATGTTGTGACCCAACCATAAAATTTTTGTTGCTACTTCATAACTGTAATATTGCTACTGTTATGAATTGTAATGTAAATATATGATATGCAGGATGGTCTTAGGCGACCCCTGTGAAAGGGTCGTTCGACTGCCAAAGGGGTCTTGACCCACAGGTTGAGAACCGCTGAACCAGGGGATTTCCCAAGACAGAAGATTTTCCCTGCTAAAACTAGAAGAGCCGGCTGGTGTGGTTCAATGGTTGAGCATCGACTCATGAACCAAGAAGTCCCCAGCTTGATTCCTGGTTAGGGCACATGCCCGGGTTGCAGGCTCAGATCCCAGTAGGGCATGCAGAAGGTAGCCAATAGATGTCTCTCTCTCTCTTACTGAGGTTTCTATCCCTCTCCTTCCTCTCTAAAATCAATAAAAACATAAACAAACAAATAAATAAATAAACCAGGATAGTACTAGACAACCTGGGATGGTTGGTCACTCTAATTCTGAACTCTACATATTATCCTTTGGCAGTATTAGAAGGAACATCCACTGATGTCTATCAATACTTCTGAGAAAATTTCTGTGTGATAAATTTTGTTTCTTTAAGGGTGTTTCTCTGACTGATTCTATGATTTTTCTTTTTTATAGAGTATTGCCATCTAACTTTGTTTCTTATTCATCCCATTTAGGATTAGTTATACTTACTAAATATAAAAATTCATATAATTTTTCATTTATAAAAACTGTTCAGTCATTATCTCTTCCAATATTTCTTCTTCTTCTATTTTTTTCTTTTGGAGGTCCTGTTACATATATTCTGTTTCTTCTCATTATATACAACTAGAGTGTTGGTGCACGAAATTTGTGCACTCATGGGGGGGTTCCCCAGCCTGGCCTTGCCCTCTCACAGTGTGAGAGCCCTGTAATAGATCACCCCAAAGAGGTAGGCCCTGCCCACCCATCCAGGGGTCCTTGATGGATTGCCCCAAATAGGTAGGCCAGAGCCAGGGGTCCCACCTCCATGCTGTGCAGGGCCACGGGACCCCCAGGCCTGGCCACGTGGTGAGCCACTGGGCTCTGCCTCCTCTATGGTGCATGGGGCTGCAGGACCCCCAGGCCTGGCCACGAGGAGGGCGGCCAGGCCCTGTTTCCACCCCATACATGCAGCGTCAAGTCCCCGCTCACCCACACACACCCACTGTGCACTCAGCCTCCTGGTGATGGACTGAGGGATTGTGATGGTGTGAGGGCATCACGGTATGAGGGCATGACGACCACCTATGCTATTATTAGTATAGATGTGCGTCTTAACCTCTCTTTCACATATTCCCATCTCTGCATTTCTCTGGTACTGCATTCTGAATAATTTCTTAAGCTCTGCCTTCCAGGTAATTAGTTATCATTTCAGCTTATCTAATCTGACATTTAACCCATTGAGTTTAACTTCATTGCCTAAAATTTCATTTCTAGAATTTCTATCTTGTTCTTTTTCAAATATTTTTTCAGTGTAATCCTACTTTTTTATGTAGATTTTTCCTTTTTATCTCTTTATTCCTTATAAACATTTATTTTGTATTCTCATTCATATTATTTCATTGAGTTTAGGGACTCTACCTTCCCTGAGTATTGTGTTTGCGCTCTCTCTCTCATTATGTCACATAACTTGTGATTCTGATTATGAGATAACAGTCAGAGTAATTTGACTTTTTAAAAAATATATTGAGAGAGGAGAGGAAGGGAGGAAGGGAGAGAGGAAGGGAGAGAAAGAGAGAGATTTAAAAAAAATCAATGATGAGAGAGAATCATTGATTGACTGCCTCCTGTATACCTCTTACTGGTTATCAAGCCCACAACCCGGGCATATGCCCTTGTCCAGAATCAAACCTGGAACCCTTCAGTTCACAGGCCAACACTCTATCACTGAGCCAAACTGGCTAGGTCTGATTTGACTTTTCTATGAGAAACCTGGGGTCTGTTTATGGGAGTATATTTTCAAAGTAGTTTCGCATTTGGTACTACCAGGCACCCCAGCAATATCAATACACAGTGATGAACTTTGGTTATTTTTCAGCTCAGGATTTTGAGGACACCTAAATAGTGTTTCTGTGCCTTTGTAGTGGGAGGTTTCGGACGTGGCCTTAGTCCACCTCCTGCCAAATAGCCATTCCCTGCTGCGAGGACACCTCTTGTGCACCACTTAAGATCATCTCAGCCGCACCTGCCTCTTCTGGCCTCCGCCGTCCTTGTAAGTGCTGCTTGGATGGGGACCAACTTCATCAGCACCACTTGGCAGGTTTTCTAAATTCCTCCCATTTTCTTCTAAACAAGGAAAACAGATGGGCAATTGCTCTTCAACAATGACAGCAGCATTACGCACAGCCCCCAGGGCTCGTCACACATTTCCGTGTTCTTTCCTCAGGCACATCTTATTCAGTGTCCATAGCGACACTGACTCTCATGATCTGACTTTCACCTGTGCCCTCAGCTCAGATCAGAGCTCAGCACCCACACTGAGTCAGAGGTCCTGCCATAGAGCTTAAACACCACCCCACTTCCTATCAGGACACCAGACTTTCCCACTGTTTCCAGTAGTAGTCTGCACCTGATTCCAACCGGACCTTCTTCTAAGTAATTATACTAGCCTCATTCTACCAGAAGATCTGACAAGAAAGATATTTTCAGGCTTTGAAGAAAACTGGACAAAAGCCTGAGCCATTTGCAGAATCAATGGGAATGTTTTTTTAAACTTATTCTTGACGAAAACAAATTTAGATCTCTGAAATAGGACCCCTAGAACAATATAAATTAGAAAAAAATTACTCACTCTTACAGTCTGTCCCAATGTAAGCATACAGTAGCTACAGTAACCAAAAACTCAAGCAGTCAACTACCCCCCCATACACACATGTGTGTGCGCACACGCACACACGCAGTGCCTGAGAACTATTGTCTGACCAGGCCTCATGACTTCCCTACTTCCTCCACCTCTAACAGTCACTTTTCTTTCACTGTATTAAGAAACACAGACTTCAGTTCCCAAGACAGCAACATGTAGATGTTCTGGCTATAGCATATTTTATCCCAGGTGTATAGATATATTCAGAAATGCTCCATAGACCAAAGAAGAGCTAGAGTTTCTGGGAGCTGTGCAGGCACAGGGCTTGGTCTCTCATATGTATGTAACTGCATTCATAGAAAAGGATTAAATTCTCTTTCTTCCTCCTACTTAAATAAATAAGAACTGGAAGAACAGAAGGTCCCAGGCAATTCCTACCACAATGTGAAATTGGCTCTGGGGATTCTGCACATGCAAACCACTCCAGATCTAGATTGGAGAGGAAGAGTCATTTTTACTCAGAAAGACAGGACCCTGCATGGACCCTGACTTCTGACAAAACTGAACCAGGATAAATCCTGCCAATGTTGGAGATAACTTAACAGAAAAATAAGCAAAAACATACAAACTAAAAAAAAAATATGTTATGACAAGAATATTTTTTCTCAAATTACACTACTTTAAAATACAAATCTATATTAATAAAAGTCATAGTGAAATAAAAACAACAAAGAAAGATTAAAATACAAGAAACAGCAATGATAAATTCTTGATATTGTATTGGACTTTTCCTGTTATCTCAGAATGTTAGAGCCCCAAAGATGAGTGTGTTAGGAGCCCTGTGCCACCAAATTGTGAAGAAAACACTGGCTAACTCTCATATGCCCTTCAGGATTTAGAAAAGGCTCTCACCACCAGGCCCCAACCTGTTGGGAGAGAGGAGAGAGAGAGAGAGAAAGAAGAAGAAGAAGAAGAAGAA